>JAJJMC010006637.1:1184985-1309946 GCA_023531435.1 Papaver californicum | reverse complement strand
AGAAAAACTAGAGAAAGGGAGGGAAGAAATTTTTAGGTACGAACCTATGGGAAGTAGTGGTATAATGTATGAATTTCTGTATTGAATTGAAAATTGTAAACAGTTTTATAAACCCAGAAATTACAAAACCTGGATGATCAATTGTATTAAGCTTAAACATTTTGGAAAAATATGATTCTTTATTACATAAAAGAACGTTTCTCTATTGTTAGTTTACATTTATTTAACTTGAATCCAAGAGTTTGATTGGTTATTTAGCTGAAAGGATTTTTTGGCATAAACAACCATCAAGGCATCAATCTACTTGGAGAAATCCTACTTATATATAAGATCCCAATTAATTCAATCAATTCACGTATCCTAGTTCGGATTCACCTTGGTGAAATGTAATTTGATAAACGTGAATTTACTCCTTTTAGATGCCATTACCAACCAGTTCCAAGATCCATTTTGTGATTGGCATTTAGCATCCATTAGAAATGAAGTGGCTATGATTTTTTATTTTATTTTTACTTTTTTTGAAAACTAAGGTATACAATTTTAAGTGGTCAAGTTAGATAGGTTCCCTTTCGCCGAGAAGATGAGATTGTGATAGCCCACATTTTGTTGTGTACGGACCCACATATTTGATTGGTAATGCTGTTGATCAGAAATGAAAGGGCAGAATGAGTGAAAGGTGGGGTCAAGATTATCATCAAAGCAGAATGAGTCAAGATTATCATCAACAGACCAGAATCTCAGAAAGAAGGAATTAGAGGTACCTCTGACGAAGACCACTCACTTTACGACACGCGTGATGATAAGAATTTAGCTGTTCGACGGACGCATTTCAGTGGAATGAAAAGCAAAGAGGTACCGAAGAAGCGAAAGAAAGATGGGTAGAAAGAAAGAAAAGGAGACTGTATTTTCTGTCTTCACGTAAGCAAGTTGGTGTCCCATGGAAATCTTGATTCCTATTTACATTAGTAAAAAAAGAAGATTAGTAGACAAATCGACCAGTAAAACACTATGCTAAAAGAGATTTATGTGCACATTTTTTAATCTTTTGCGTATGATTATAGTGAAATGGACGTGGAAAGTGTGAAGAACTGTATAATGTGGATCAGTTGAAACAGTTGACACTTTTATTGAATTTGCATATAGATGACAAACTTATTATGGGCATAACTTAAAACATAACTCCTGTGTTGACAAACAAAAGGCTAGACCTATTTTTAGGAAATCCTCATAATTTATTGCAATAATCTAACACCCATGCCACAAATTTTTCAAAGCTATTTGTCACAAGGATATCCCAAATGGTTAGCACATGGTTAAATATATGACTAAACCACCCTTGTGTACCATCTTGGTTAGCTCTTTGGTTAAATAGCTAGCCTTCATTTTCTAGAATTCTCTTCTTTTTATCATTTTCTTGGAATTCTCTAAAATTGTGTAGATATGTGTGGATAAGGATAGAAAACTCTAGAATTAGATCTTAGCCATACACTTGTAAAGATCTAGGCCATTAAAGGCATCCCCTTACTAGTATAAATAGGGATGCCCCCTTCATTTGTAGGGCATCCAAGTTTGGGAAAGCAATACATACTTACAACTTTCATTCAAGTGTTCATCCTAGAGCGAAAGACCCAGATCCGAGGAGGCGCGGTTCGTGGACCATCCAGGGTGAAGGTGCCGAAACCAAAGGAATACGCTGGTGCAAGGGATGCTAAGGAGTTGAAGATTTTTTTGTGGAACATGGAGAGGTACTTCAGGGCCACGAGCCTTGATGATGAGCAAGAACGGGTTGACACTGCAACCATGTACCTGATTGAAGATGCACTATTGTGGTGGAGAAGAAAGTATGCAGAAATTGAGAGGGGAATATGTTCCATCACTACTTGGGCAGAATTCAAGAAGGAAGTTAAGGCCATGTTCTATCTAGAAAACGTTGAGCACAAAGCCCGGGACAAACTTCAAAATTTGAAGTGTTCAGGTACCATTTCTGAATATGTCAAACTGTTTAATTCCATTATGTTAGACATATTAACAATGGCAGATGAGGACCGCTTCTACCACTTTAACCGTGGATTACCTCGTTGGGCTTCTATGGAGTTACAACGTAGAGGTGTTACTCACTTGTCCACCGCTTTGAGCACCGTTGAAAAACTTGATGACTTTTCAAACAAGCCTGATCAACTTTCCAAGAACAAGTCATCCAAGCCATTTCAACAAGGAAAGGGTGGGGGAGACAAGAAGAGCTATCATGATAAGCCACAGTCTAGCCGGGAAGGGTCCAAGTCAAACAGTGGGTGGAAAGGAAAGCAAGATAACCGTACAAAGAAATGCTTCATTTGTGGAGGTAAACATCTTGCTTACAGTTGTCCCAAGAAAAATATGCTCAACACCTTGATTGCGGAACAGGAGGAGAAGACCGAAGACTCACACTTGGGAGTCATTCGGTTGAGTGTAATCAAAAGCCAGCCTGAAGCAAATCAATCAGCACCAAAGAAGAGTACGAACAAGGGACTTATGTATGTGGACATAAGTCTGAACGAGCAAAAGACCAAGGCCATGGTCGACTCGGGTGCAAAGTTCAATTTTATCTCTAAGGGAGAAGCTGACAGGTTGAAGTTGAAGGTCGAGGCAGACTCAAGTACAATGAAGGAAGTAAACTCAACAGCCATACCGGTTCATGGAGCGGCCGAGGGGGTAGGCATGAAGGTTGGTGCATGGAGAGGGACTACTGACTTTATGGTGGTGCAGATGAACGACTTCAGATTTATCCTTGGGATGAAGTTCTTAGATCGTTCCAAAGTAGTTGTGGTGCCTTGCCTTGGAGTAGTCATCATTAATGATGAGAAGTCCCCTTGTATGATCTCATCCACCCGGACCAAGGAGACTTGCTCAAGCGCATTGTAGGCTCTTCAACTGAAGAAAGGAGTTCAGAAGGGAGAACCAACCTTTGTAGTAACCATTATGGAGGAAACTGGAGAACTGGACGAGGTCGTTCCATTGGAAGTGCAAGAGGTTTTGCAGGAGTATCAGGACGTGATGCCAGCCGAGTTGCCCAAGCAATTACCACTTAATAGGGAGGTGGGTCATCAGATCAAGTTGGAACCTGGAGCAAAGCCGCCCGCCATGGCCCCATATCGCATAGCCCCGCCAGAGTTGAAGAAGCAACTCAAGGAATTGTTGGATGCCGGATACATCCAAACCTCTAAGGCCCCTTTTGGAGCCCCGGTGCTGTTTCAAAAGAAGAAGGAAGAAAGTCTTCGGATGTGCATTGACTACCGAGCCTTGAACAAAATCACAGTGAAGAACAAGTACCCAATTCCCAGAGTTGAACTTGTTTGATCAGTTGAGTAGTGATCGATATTCCACAAAGCTGGACTTGATGTCCGGATACTATCAAGTTCGAATAGCAGAAGGGGACGAGCCGAAGACCACATGTGTTACAAGGTACAAAGCTTAAAAATTTTGGTTATTCCTTTTGGACTAAAAAATGCTCCTGCTACATTTTGTACTTTGATGAACAAGGTCTTTCACCCATATCTCGATCGGTCCGTAGTCATGTACCTTGATGACATAGTCATATATAACCACACTTTGGACGAGCACCTCGAACACTTGCGGATCGTGTTCCAAGTATTGGAGGAAAACTCTTTATATGTGAAAAAGGAGAAATGATCATTCACTTAGCCCAAAGTGTCCTTTCTTGGACATTGGATAAGTGATGGACAAATCTGGATGGAGGAAAAGAAGATCAAGGCCATCAAGGAGTGGGAACCGCTTACCAAAGTGGCTCAGTTGCGGTCCTTCCTAGGACTTGTCAACTACTACCGGAGATTCATCGAGGGATACTCAAAGAGGGAAGCACCACTTACTGACTTGCTGAAGAAAGCTAGGACTTGGACATGGAGTGAAGAATGCCAAGCTGCTTTTGATGATCTTAAGACCGGGGTTGTGAAAGAACCAGTCTTAAGATTACCTGATCATACCAAGCCTTTTGAAGTTTATACTGATGCTTCTGACTTTGTTATTGGTGGAGTACTTATGCAGGAAGGACACCCACTAGCCTTTGAGAGTCGGAATTTGAACGATGCGGAACGACGTTACACAGTGCAAGAGAAAGAGATGACCGGTGTCATACACTTTCTTCGGACATGGAGGCACTACCTTCTTGGATCACACTTCATGGTCTTCACTGATAATGTGGCTACTAGTTACTTCCAGACTCAGAAGAAGTTGGCTCCAAAGCAAGCAAGGTGGCAAGACCTTTTGGCCGAGTTCGATATGAAGTTCGAGTACAAGCCAGGACGTACCAACTATGTTGCTGATGCATTGATCCGAAAAATGGAACTTCATGGTCTTGCCTTAAACGTGTAGCTGCCATCACCAAATTATTTAGTACCATTCTGGATCGTGTACGGGAAGGCTTGGAACAAGACCCTTTTGCAAGGAGTCTCA
Source organism: Papaver californicum (assembly GCA_023531435.1). Lineage (NCBI taxonomy): Eukaryota > Viridiplantae > Streptophyta > Magnoliopsida > Ranunculales > Papaveraceae > Papaver > Papaver californicum. Next base: position 1,305,497 of record JAJJMC010006637.1, on the reverse strand, counting down.
TTCATGCGGCGAATAAGGGGAAGACTCGTCGGTTCTGGTTAAAGACGGTCTCTTATTCACACATGGGAACCGGATGTTCATACCTAGGTTTGGGAACCTGAGGCGTGAACTAATGCACGAGTGTCATGACACCCGATGGGAAAGCTATCCTGGTCAGAGAAGGACATTGGCTTTGTTGGAAGCAAGCTATTAATGGCCAAAGATGGAGGACGACGTGGACGCTTATGTTCGAACATGTCTAGTGTGCCAGCAGGACAAGGTAAAACACAAGAAGTCAGGAGGACTTCTAGAGTCACTACCAGCGCCAGATAGACGATATGAGAGTTTATCAATGGACTTTATCTCTGCCTTACCCAAGGTAGATGGTTTGGGATCAATCTTGGTGGTTGTGGACAGGTTCACCAAGTATGCTACCTTCATCGATGCACCAACAGATTGCACTGCGGAACAGGATGCCCATTCGTGAAGTATGTGGTCAAGTATTGGGGCATACCAAAGATAATAGTTAGAGATCGTGATCCAAGGTTCACTGGGAAATTTTGGACAAAGGTGTTCAAGTTACTTGGGTCCGAGCTTAACTTTTCTACAAGTTTTCATCCTCAAACAGATGGACAGACGGAGCATACTAATGCATTGTTGGAGGAGTACTTGAGATACTTCGCGAACGCTAACCAAAGAAATTGGGTGGAACTTTTGGACATGGCTCAGTTTTGCTACATCCTGCAGAAGAGTGAATCATCTGGCCACAGTCCATTTCGAGTTGGTCACATGCCAACAACCTTTAATGGCACACACACTCGCTGGAGGATATAGAGGAAAGAACCCTACTGCTTTTCAGTTCACTAAGGAATTGCATGAGAAACATGACTTGGCCAAAGCATCCTTAGAGAAAGCCTCTCAGCGTATGAAGAAATGGGCAGACAAGAAAAGGAGACCCGTATCTTTCGAAGAAGACGACTTAGTGATGCTGAAGTTGAACCCACAATAATTCAAAGCTTTTCGTAAGGTACATAAGGGACTCATTCGGCGGTACGAGAGACCATTTCGCATCATTAAGAAAGTCGGGAAGGCATCTTATAGATTGGAGCTTCCAAGTCACATGAAAATCCATCCCCTCTTTCATGTTAGCTGCTTGAAGCCATACTATGCAGATCAAGATGATGAGTCTAGAGGAATAACCAAGAGGGCTCCGTTCAACATGATTACCTCTTTAGACAAGTAGGTTTCAAGTATAGAGTCACACAGACGTGTCTCAAGAGAAGGCCGATTTTATAAGGAATATCTTGTTCGATGGAAGGATCAACCAGACAGTGAAGCCAGTTGGAATACGAAGACTTACTTTGGCAACACAAGGATCTCATCGACAAGTACAACCCAACGAGGACGTCTGCGAATTAGGTGGGGGAGAATGTCACAAGGGTGCACCAAATGGCTAGCACATGGCTAAACCACCCTTGTGCACCACCTTGGCTAGCCCTTTGGCTAAATGGCTAGCCTTCCTTTTCTATAATTCTCTTCTTTTTGTCATTTTCTTAGAATTCTCTAGAATTGTGTAGATATGTGTGGATAAGGATAGAAAACTCTAGAATTAGATCTTAGCCATACACTTGTAAAGACCTAGGCCATTAAAGGCATCCCCTTACTAGTATAAATAGGGATGCCCCCTTCATTTGTAGGGCATCCAAGTTTGGGAGAGCAATACATACTTATAACTTTCATTCAAGTGTTCATCTTTGTTCTTGAGTGTTCATAAACTGTTCTTGAGTTTCTTATGAGTTTGATCTTGAGTAGTCATTTGAAATTGTGTTAAAACTTCATTAGAAAAGGCTTACTTATCTAGTAAAGGAATTCTAGACAAGTGCCACACGGAAGAAAGTCGAGGCGAAGGATAACCCCGTGACATGTTGCTCCGAAAGACCAAAATCATAATTTGCATTCAACATAAAACAGGCAAGCAGGAGCCCAAACCAAAAAAAGGCAACTCCAAGATCATGTAGGATGTAGCAACCAAACCTTGCCACATAACTTAAACTTGAATGTGATGCCTGCAAAATATGAACCCTGAATCTAAGAAGTTCATAGAAAACAGATGCCACCATTCGATCGAGTTAGGTAGCTGAAAGGTATATTTGTGTAAATTGAGATATGTAAAAGGAAAAAAAATGATAAAGACTAGTCGTATGACACTGCTATATACGCTATCTTGTTTTTTCTTTTGACCTGATTGGGTAAATAGATATCTGAGCGTATCATCTTTTTTCATAAAACAAGTTCAGATGCAGTGGTCCTTAGGATACTAATTTACTTTTACCTTCGCTCTCCTTAGGAATACAAATTCTACTTTAAATGAACAAAAATACCCAATGAAAAGTATTTTGAAGTAGAGATGGATGAAAAATTTGATGGGTAGTTCAGTCAGTTGAGGAATATTAGTCTGATGGTGCCATTGTGGTCCTTGTAAGGAAAGTGAAACTGCTGCGTCAGAAAGGAACTGCCAAAATTAAAATGCAAAAGGCGTAGGTAAATGCACGTGGAATTCAAATGATATTAACCCCTTGGAGGGTTCATGAATTTGAATTTGATCATTGACACTTCGCTTTCTCTTTGTCATTATCGATCTCATCATCTTACTCTCTGGTTTGAAAGCTGAAGCATAAGTTAAACTTTTTATTACTGGACTCAAATTCAGATAACCATGGTGGGAATAATAGAATTGATGACGTCTACAATCATGAATATGATAGCAATACCACAGTAGTAGAAAAGTTCTTTTCTTAGCGGGTTAGGGTATTATGATGCAATTTGGACTTTGTTATGCATTCATTTTGGAATTCTCGACATCCAGTTTTGGAAGCCCGTAAGTTGTAAAAAAAAAGATGGGAGAATAGAATTAGGTTAACCATCACTTTCATAACCATTCTCTATGATTATCCCAAGTCAGTGCTTCTGAGTTCTGATCGAAGATGGTAAAGTCAGCATTGACCTTTCGTACGACTACAATGATTTGTTAAATATCGTGCATTTGAATTGGAAATGCTCGTTAACAACTGCAGAAGTAGGAGAAGCAAGCATAGTCCCGCTCCATACTACAAGAAAAATCATGTGCTAGGGAGTAGGGGGTCAGCAGTTAGCACTTAGGGTCTGTTTGACATGTTTAAATGAAAGGTAATTGGAGGGTGTAATGCAGTTAAATGGAGTAGGCAATAGCTGTATTTAAATATTGGGTGTTTGACGTGAATCCAATTACACGATTTTACAATTACATGTAGTTTCTACTACCTTCAAAGGGCTACATTGAATACTTACCTATTAAGGTATGCATTGAATACATCCCTGTATTACATACTCCAATTATACAGTTGACAGATGTTGACTGCTTGATTTATTTACATAATCAAATATATTTTTATTTATTTATTTTAAATATTTTTTTATTATTAAGTATAAATATTATTCTTTTTTTATTTTTTTGGCTTCTTTTATTTTTACTTAAAATTTTTATATTTTTATTATTTCAATTTTTTGTTATTATTATTATTATTGTTTTCTTATATAACTTTTGGTCTTTTTAGTTTTTATTATTACACAATCAGATATATTTTTAATTTTAAATTTTTCTTATTATTTTTATTTTTAATTTATTTTATTGTTATTATTTCTTAATTTTTTAATTTATTACTCCAATTTTTTTTTCTAAATTTTTATTATTTTTCTTATTATATATTATTTTTCTTTATAATTATAATTTTTTAAAAATATTTATTATTTATCATTATTATTATTTTCTTATATAAATTTTGGTCTTTTTAGTGTTTATTATTATATAATTAGATATATTTTCAATTTTAATTATTTCCTTTACTATTTTTGTTTTTAATTTATTATACTATTATTATTTAAAAAATGATTTTTTATTTTTTATTATTTTATTTTAGAAAAACTGTTTTTTCTTATTATAATATTTTTCTACAAAATTTAAGATATTTTTTTTATATATTCTTATATTTTTTTTTTATTTATAACTCTTATTTTTCTTGTAATTATATTTTAAAGTTAGATTCCCGTCTTTGTATTACATCCATATTATTTCATGCCAAAAACTAAACATCAAACAACATATAGTTCTAATGCATGACATTACAAGAACGTTTGATTGAGGGATACCTCCATAAATAGGAGGATACCAAGTAAAACAAAATAAAGTCATTTTGAAATAAAAGTCAATAATCCTTTATCTATATATTTTTGTAATGGCTAAACCACCTTTGTCCTTTTGATTTTTAATTTTTTTAATTTATTTTTTTAGAATAAAAACATTAAAAGTTATGTAGTAGCTGCAAAATACACATATGTCTTTCCGCATTTTATAAGTTTAATATTTACCCTTAAATATAGCGGGTGTGTGTCCAATTGATTTCTATACTTACATCCACACCCGACCAATGTAGTTAATCTCGGATCTTGGTCTCGTCTCGGCCGGGACCTTGACACCTTGATAACAATATCTCAGGGAGATTATCGGTGAAATATCGGGAGTCCCAAATCTTATATCCAAATTTTATACATGTGAATGCCAAGAATTAACTATATTTTTGTTGATTTATTACCAAGAATCTTAACAACCATACTTTAAGAAGAGATCATATTAGTATATTACAATTCTAAGTTCAAAATTCCAAAAATCTAGATTAAACAACAAGCATATACCTTGAATATCGGGCGAATCTCGGCCGTATCAGCCGATACCGCGATATTTGAAGATTCGTCGCGCTCTTGAAGCGATACCTTGAATATCGCCGTTATCGCGGCCGTAACAGTCGATATTGACCACATAACACCAAACCCATTATTTAGTGGATTTTAAAAATGCATCCATGTCCAACCCGTCCATGAATAGATTGGGTGTTTATTTATCAAACAGCGGGTGGATTTGATCGGGTTGGCAGGTTTGGGGTTCATATGTTCACCCCTAATGTAGTTTGTACCAGTGTGTATGTATGCCTGCATAGAACAGTTTCCTTCCATTGAGCTTGATATGATTCAACCCACTTTAGTTTGAGAAGCCCACCCAGTGATCTTGCAAAGACAGTTATCGTATACGTGACTTATGACCTGTAACCAAGATTGCTAGGTTCTCTCTAATGGCAAAGTTGTACCGTATTAGTCAGATACTTACGGATTTAATTGCTTCTCGTTGTTATCAGCAACATTTTGACGTACAATTACATTTGAAAGGAATACGTATGACATGGCTTAATGCTTTTGCTCAAGTAGGTATTTACAGCGCAGGCACCAACCAAATTGTACGTGATTTTGCGCCTTTATGCAACTCTCCTAATACTAGTCAAGTTAGGTCTATGTTTTATGGAGGCCTCCTTTCTTCCTTAATGAGTTTGAACTTTGAAGACAATAGGGTGGAACATGGAAAGGCTAAGATTCGATTTAGATCCGATAAAATCATCCTCTCGTGCATCTTTACAATGGGTCATCCTACTTTGCTTGACACAATAATTGGGAATGAATATATTCCTTCTAACGCGGGCGTTTTTCAGTGTGTGGGACGGTGGTGCCCAAAATAGACCATTTTATTCCAAAATATTGGAGATATGTTGTTTTTTTTTGTGAATTAAGGTGGTATACTCCAACACAAAAACATAGAACTTACAAAAGAGAAAGAAAAGAAAGAAACAAAGAAACAAATATTAGAGATATGTGAACCTCAAATAATGCACCTTTATATGTGTAATGAAACAACTTGCGCATTTGTGGAGCACATTAATCCTAATTAAGCATATTCTTGAAATTCATGGGGTCAGATCGAAAGGGTATTAAATCCTTAACACCACGTGTTCAAATACTATGAAAGAGTATCAGATTATGATGGAACGAAAAACACTGAAACAAAACTCTTTGATAAGTACTGAAACAGACATCTTCGTTGCATGATCGACACGCAAGTTGCGGGAAAGCATGGCACACTGTACGAAATAGATACCTTTGTTGCATGACTGATACACAAGTTGCGGAAAAACCTGAAACAATGAATAGAACTGACAAACATTAATGCATGATGGACACGTCTCAGTTGTACAGGTTGCGGAACAAAAGAAACTAAAGCATGACAAGTCACTTTCCATGGCCACATGTCAGACATGCCTTAATTCTAATAAGACCGCAGCATTCATCCAAATCCAAAAACAATAACTTGAATACAAATCCGCAGAAGAGGTGCGGTTCACCAAGTGGGAAACTAAGGGAAATAAGAAGTACGTATGTCAAGTCTTGCGGGAAATACAAATAAGAATGCGGGATAAGCTTCGTTCCAAAGTCTGGATAAGAATTAATAGGTGAAAAGTTTATATTAGAGGGACCCATGATATTTAATATAAATATCAAGCTCCAAACAGAAAGAAGGGACGGAAAATTTTGGAGAAGAAAAGGATCAGAGGAAAAAGTTTAGGTATGGGTATTGTGTTAATTAAGTATATTCATAGTTCACTAATTCTTTTATAAATTCTACTTGATTCATATAACCTGATATCCTTTTGTAACATATAATTATGAATAAAAACATCCAAATCCTTTATTACCCCTGGATGTAGACAATCCGTTGTCGAACCACGTTAAATAATTGTGTTGATTCATATTTCAATTTCTTGTTCTTATTGCTAACATGAGTTGTTTTCATTATATTTAATTTGACCTGACTATGTTTCTGACTCATATGGTTGTGATCCAAAGATTAGATTTTTGGTAATCACAATTTGGCGCTAGAAATAGGGAGGTAGTAAAGAATTTATTCTACCTGTCCAAATCTTCATCTTTAAAATCTTGAATCTTGTTATCATTAGAAAACCCCTTTTCCCACATATACTATGATTTTAATTGATATTTCAAATTAATATTTTAAATTCGGCATATAGTTTCTCTCCGAACTTTTCAATTAATGTCTATTTCGATTTAACTGTAATGTTCATATACAACACTTCTCTTAACCATGGGTTTGAAAACTTTGCTCATAAACTTCCACCAAAATATTATGTTTTTAACGATTTTGCAAAAAGAATTTGGCTTAAAACCATTAAATTTTTGTGTCTCTAATTCAATTGTTTGTATAAATTAAAATTGTATTGCAGCTACCTAGTTTTGATTCTCGTTAAAACAGAAAAATAAGTTTTGAACTGAATTTCTGAACTTGTTTCTGACTTGTTTGCAAAAAAAGATTTGATGAACCTATGAAACCTGATTTAAATTGGAAATTTGTCTAGCTTTTATGTGATATATCAAATTTTAATTAAAGCTATATTTTTTCTATCAATCAAATTATTTTTTTTATATATATATATATATATATATATATATATATATATATATATTGCGGATGTTAAAATTTTATGAAACACATATCTCATTATCTGAACTTTTATTAGAACATCAACAAAGAAATTTTACAACCGCACTAGATTGAGCAAAGAAGATATTATAATATTCCAAAAGAAATTAGATAAATGGAGACAGTTGCAAACAAAACCGTACAAGAACAAGATGTCGATATAAGAAATTTGGGAAATCAAACAATAGAGACTCTTCCAGAAAGAGAAATAATAGAAGAATCCCAAGGACCGCAACCCTTGTATGCTCAGGAAAACATCCCGGTTAACCAATCAATTAACCAACCACATGAAGAAGCATCACAAAACAGGATTGACCCCATTAATCATTTGAAGAATTGAATGAAATGCGTAAGGCTCAAAAGACTTATGCAGAAATAATTGCTCTCTTAACACAAGAAAATCAGATGCTCAGGTATAAAGCCCGACAGGATGCAAAAGCATCTGTAAATAAGTTCAAAAAGATCTTCAGAAAGCAAAACGAGGATTAATAGAGATCAAAGGGTGATGATAGTTGAGCCGGCAGGTCGTACATATGATTATCAAAAAAACAACAAGTTTAATCAGCGGTATGAGTCCGATAAACCAGATTTTGATGACTCAAGACCGCAGAACAACAAGTGGAATAAATATCTTGAGGATTTGGAAGAAATAAGAGAGGAAATAAAAACCTTGAAAAATAAACAAGAGGGAGGACGTCTTTAGGAAGTATTAAAAGATGCCATTAGAACACTATAAGCACCGCAACTTGCGCTTGCATCTATCCCGCACAAATGCAATCTCCCCATTTTTGAATGTTACGATGGAACAAAGGATCCCGCGGCTCACTTAAAATATTATAACCGCAATATGACCCACTGGGAGAAAAATGATGTTATCATGTGTCGATATTTTCCCTCTAGTTTTAAAGGATCAGCATTAACATGGTACGACAATCTACCAGAAGGATCAAGACATTCGTATGCACAATTGACCCGAAAATTCTTGGAGACATACATGTACACTAAAACCGCAAATGCTGGAATGGATAAATTATTTTCCCTTGCGTCTTGGACAGATGAAACTATCCGAGACTACACAGATCGATGGCAGGCAATTTGTCAAGCAATAGGAAATATTAGTCCAGAAATTTCTATTAATTGCTACAAATGGGGAATATCAAACCGCATGAGCCCGCTCTTCGTAGATATTCATGGAGAGGATCCAAAAACTGAAGGGTATCTAAGGGTAATTATTGAGAAATATGCAAGGTTACAAGATATACAAAAACAAAATCCAAGAGCAGTTTCTCAACATCAAAGAGTTCCAAACATAACAAATTTTGATGAATCCGCAACAAGTTCTGGAAAGTGAGTTGCGGGTGAAAACCCATATAATGAATTCAAGCAAGGCATAGCGGATGAGGAAAGAAGGATCAACCAGAAATTTGAGGATCGAGTTTTTACTAAGATCAACACCCCATATTCATAAATTCTAAATGCAATTAAGAACATGCAAGATTTTGAATGGCCATGGACAAAAGGAAGGCAACCACCGCACACAGAAAGTTTTAAGGATTATTGTGGATATCATTTTTTTTATGGCCATCCCATAAATAGATGCAAGAATTTAAAATTGCAAGTCCAGAAGTTAATTGATGCGGGTGAACTGAAGGAATTCCTTTATTTACCCGATCTTCCACCAAGGCTGAACACAGGGAAAACTGTAAATATTCCGGAGAATAACCGAACCATCAACATGATTTCCTACACAGAGTCAAATCAGTTATCTATGAACGCAACAATTGATAAGAATTTGCGTAAAAGAATTGGCAATCATGAAGTTTTAAAGTTGCGGGCAAAATGACAGAAACATGGGAGGAATGAATGGCTTCCCCATTAACTTTTTCAACGGGTGAAGTTGATCAAGAAATTGAGACACACAATGATCCGATGGTTCTCACTTTACCGATGTCTGGATGGAATGTGAAGAAGATCCTAATGGATAGGGGAAGTTCACTTAATGTGTTATTTTATGACACATTCCAAAAAATAGGACTAAAGGACGATCAACTCACACCCTGTTGTTACACTATTTATGGATTTAATGGGATAGCGTCAAAGCCAAAAGGAGATATTTTACTTGATGTCATGGCGGGACCAATAAGCGTTTTAACCAAATTCAGTGTAGTAGAGGCACCGTCCCCATATAATGCAATCATTGGTAGAGTTTGGATTCACCAATTGAAAGGAGTAACCGTAACTTATCATCAATATTTGCGATTCCCAACACCACAAGAAGAAATAGAAATAAAGGAGGATCAAAATGTTGCAAGATCTTGCATCGTAATAGAGACACACATGAATGAGAACGAATTCAGCAACAACAAGAGAGAAAGAAAGAACGAAAAATTAAAGCAAAAGAAGAAGCAATAAATCAATGAAAACATTCCATCGGAAGGAATCATACCAAAAACTAAGGAAAGGGGCAGTATTCCAGAATACCAATCAAAGGGAGCTCCCACATTTTTAGGAGTTCCCAAATCCACTTTTTCAGCAGTTGAAGAAACCAAGAATGTCAATATAGGAACAAAAGAATTCCCGAGAATAATCAAGATTGGAACACTAATGGAATCAGAAAGGGAACATGATTTGGTTATTCTACTTAGAGATTATATGGATATTTTCGCATGGAAAATGGAGGATATGCTAGGAATTTATCCAAGTATCGTTCGTCACGAGTTACATATACATCCAGGCACTACACCATTTCGGCAGCGTATACGCAAAGTGGTTCTCGAGTATCATTTATCAGTTGAAAATGAACTAAAGAAACTCATGGATGCGGGATTTATTCGATAGGCGCGATACCCAACCTGGATATCCAACATGGTAATTGTATCAAAGAAGAATGGAGGAGTAAGGAATTGTATAGACTTTACCAATTTTAACAAGGGCATGCCCTAAAGATACTTATCCTCTTCCTAGCATTGATCAATTAGTAGATGCAGTTGAAGGACATGAGGCTTTATCTTTCATGGATGGACATTCAGGGTATAATCAAATTTCTTTAGCTGAAGAAGATCAAGAACATACTGCATTTTTTACTCCGCATGGTTTGTACTGCTATACAAGAATGCCATTTGGACTAAGGAATGCTGGAACAATCTATCAGCGACTGGTAGATGCAATCTTTAAACCATGGATAGGCCGCACCTTGGAAGTCTATGTAGATGATATGCTAATAAAAAGTAAACTTTTAAAAGATCATTTACAAGATTTAAGAGAAATATTTGAAGCTCTACGCAAATATAAAAAAATGAAAGTCAATCCGGATAAATGCATTTTTGGAGTTACATCTTGAAAGTTCTTGGGTTACTTGGTCACAAAAAAGGGGATTGAAGTTGATCCAGCAAAAATACAAGCAACTGTTAATATGCCATCCCCAAAGAATGTAAAAGAAGTACAAAAGTTAAATGGATATTTAGCTGCACTTAACAGATTCATTGCCAGATCATCAGACAAATGCAAACCATTTTTTACCACACTAAAAAAGAAAAGCAAATTTGTATGGAATAAAAATTGTGAGAAACCCTTTGAAAACATCAAAGTTAATATCGCCACACTACCTGCATTACAAAAGCGAAACCTGAAGAGGTAATGGCCTTGTACATAGCTACAACAGAAGATGATGTAAGTGCGGTATTGGTACGAACAAATGAGAAAGTGGAGAAACCAGTATATTATATCAGTAAAACCTTTAATCTTGCAGAAAGGAATTAGACCAACATTGAACAATTGATATTAGCACTGGGTTTTTCCACACAGAAATTGCGCAAATATTTCCTCACAGACTATGTGCGGGTAACAAGTAAAGCTCCGTTAGAATCCGTACTAAAGAATGCGGGAAAGGTAAGGAGAATAACAAAATGGAATGCGCAATTGGAGCAATTCCATATCATATTTTAAATACAAACTGCACAAAAATCGCAAGTCTTGGCAGATTTCCTTGCAGATTTACCATTGGATGACGATTTTGAAATCCAAGGTTTGTCGGGGATAGAAGACGATGGTTCTCAAGATATTCTGAGTTCTGTAAATTCCCACATATGGAAAGTATTTGTTGATGGGGCACAAATAAAGAAGGAGCAGGAATCGGAAATTGTGATTACAACCCCTACATGAGATCGGATGGTACATATATTTCGTCTTTAATTCGGTGAACACACAAATAATATAGTAGAGTATGAGGCTGTGGTTCATGCCCTTCGGCTCATCATCGAGTTGGGAATAAATGATGTGCGGCTTACAAGTGATTCACAATTGATAATTCGGCAGGTTGAGTTGAAATATCAAGCGCTTGATGAAGATTTGATGGAATACAAGAATCTTGTTCAAAAATTGGCATCTCAAATTCTAAATATAATTTTCGACATTTATCCAAAGAGAAAAATTGCCATGCTGATGCATTAACATTCATGTCTTCAATGACAAAAGATCAAAATACATCGGTAGTCAAAATTGGGCGCATCTATGAGCCATCAATTAAGATATGGGCAGTCGAAAACATGGAAGAGGAAGTAGATGAAGATATTAAGACGCAACCATTAAAGATGATGCAAACTTTCCACATAAACCAGAAAATGAATCATCTGAAGAAGATTGGAGGCTCCTAATACATCAATACTTACAAAGTGGGATATTTCCTGCAGACACTAAAGAGGTGAGAAAAGTGCAATCAAAATCTGCAAATTATCAATTGCGGGATAAAATTTTGTACCGCAAGTCTTTTTTGGGACCGTTACTTTGGTGTTTGTCACAAAAAGAAGGACAATGTATTCTCACAGATATTCATTATGGAGATGTGGAAAATCATAGTGGAAGATGATCACTCGCACTGAAAGCAAAGACGCAAGGATATTATTGGCCATTTATATACAAAGATGCGGACAATCTGGCAAGAAGGTGCGAAGAATGTCAACGCTTTGCAAAAAAAATTAAAGCTCCTGCAACGGAACTCAATTTTGTACTCAGCCCGTGGCCATTTCCAAAATGGGGAGTAGATATTGTTGGACCCTTAGTGGAAGACACACGAAAAAGAAAATACTTGATCGTAGCAACTGATTATTTTACTAAATGGGTTGAAGCCAAAACTCTTGCTCGCATAAGAGATACAAATGTTTTTAAGTTTTTTTTCGAAGATATAATTTGCAGATTCGGAATCCCGGTAGCTATAGTCTCGGACAATGGACAACAACTACAAAGGAAAAATATTGATATGCTTTTCGAAGCATTTAATATCCAAATGAACAAGTCCACTCCACTTTATCCCCAAAGTAACGGACAAGCTGAAGCTACAAATAAAACTATTCCCATGAATCTAAAAAAGACTCTAGATGGACATCATAAATGATAGTGTGAACAACTTCATAATACTTTATGGGCATATCGCACGACAAGAAGAGAAGCCACTGGAGAATCACCATTTTTTGTCACTTATGGAGCGAAAGCAGTTATTCCAACGGAAATTATTTTACCCACAACCAGGACAGAAGCATGGAAAAAGAATTTAAACACAAATTTAATGCTTGAGAAGTTTGATGACTTAGAAGAAAGAAGAGGTTACGCTCCAAAAAATGGAGAATTATCAAAGAAGATTGGCAAGAGAATATAATAAAAAAATAAAGTTGCGGAACTTTGTTGAAGGTCAGTATGTTCTGCGACAAATCCTAGAATATCAAAGAGATAAAAAAGCGACAAAATTTACATCCACATGGGGAGGACCATACTTCATACAAGATATTGCGGGACAGGGCTCGTACCATTTGCGGAATATGAATGGAGAAGTTTTACGACATCCTTGGAACGCACAATATCTCAAACCATATTACCCATAACCAATCAAGCAATCATACAATAATTTGGCTTCATACTAGGTAAAGAAGAACATCAATCTCTCATAAAAAATCCATATAAATGTATATGAGTGTATGAATATAGGATCTTTCACGAGCAAGAGATGCCTAACATGACATTAATTATTGTATCAGGTACTATCCATTTCAGGAGTTACTCTTAGTGACCGCATCATTAATTTCCTCCTGGACAGAGAGAAGTTAGTATGTGACTGTACCATCAAAGGTAACTCAAGGTACAATAAACGCCTTACGGTTAATCAATTCACACACTCAATCAACAAACTAATTATGAATATATATTTGTTAATTGTATTGCAGGTACAATAATATGAGTCAAAAAGGAAGTTTCCCAATACAATTCAGAAGAAGGAAAATATTAAGGAGCAGAAGGATCTGCACTAGGAGAAGGGTGTTTAGGGATTTCCTTGCGGCTATAAACTTTGGTGAATCCATAATCTTTAACCCTATCTAGAGTGTTGTTGATCGATTTAGAAACTCCAACACGAGCTTCAATTTTTAACCAAGAAATTTTAGCTCTTGCGGCTTCAAGCTCCTGCTTACACTTATTCACCTCGGCCGCAGACTTTTGGACACTATCCTCCCAATAAAGTTTTCTCCCTTGCTCTGCAGCCAAGTCACGAGTCAAGCTATCAAATTTCAAGGTTTCCAACTTCCATTTGTCCTCCGCTTCTTTAGTCTTAGAGGATAGAAGCTCAAGTTGACATTGTGCTTCATCGGCTTTGACAGTAACAAGCTTCAGTTTTCCTTTGACTTCCTCCAACTTAGCATTGGCAGCATTAAGCTCTCCTTCAGCCCTACCATCTCTTGATGCTTGATAGGTGCATAATTTTTACATTTTAAATATCATTTCCTTATACTTGTTTCCTAGATTTTGTGTGAATTACCGTATGTTAGTATTACTTTTCTAGTTTATGCGTTTTATTAGGTTACGTCTCTGAAAAAAGCGAAATGGAGCTTTACAAGAGAAGAATTGCCAAATACCCAGTAGAGCTCAGTCCATTCCAGGATTTGTACTCTCCATCTTGTAGAGAATTTGATTACGAATCCAACGGCGAAAGAACGAGGTCATTCCGACTTCGTATGAGAAAGTTATGAGCGAAACGAATAGTAAGGTCAAAAAGGTCATTTCAAGAGAGACTGTTATTGACAACCTGGCACACGTTAAGGGACAACTTGAATTCAAATATTGATAGAGCACCTGCTCATTCTACTCAGGGCTGCCAAGATTCAAATGTGTTTAAGGCACCTGCTCATTCTACTCGCGGCTGTTCCCTTCTTCTTCATAATACGTACAGAGAATGCTGCCATTAATGATGGTGGCTATGATGAGCTCGGGTCTGGTTTGATGCTCCGATGATCAAGTTTATGGTTCAAATAGAATCTAGCAGTGATAATGATAATAGAGCCCGATTATGTGATTGAGAGAGGAGAACAGGGAAAGGCTTGATGTTACGTGAGGTTGATGGGTCTGTGACATGGCTGTGATTGATCATGGGCATCAGTGATGGATGGTGGGAAGAACTGAAGAGTTAATGGAGGAACAGAGCTCAAGTGGAGATGGCTGTCAACGGTGATGATGATGCTGTTGATGGAGATGTGGAGCTCGAGAGTGGCAGTGAGGTTGGAAGAGTTTGCTGATGGTCGCTGGTGGTTTCAAAAAGGAAAAGATAGAGCTGTTGAGTTGTGATGTTGATCATCACGGTGAAGTGGAGAGGTTTCATTGTTGAGTAAAGAAGAAAGTCGAGTTGAGATATGCTGTTGGTATTGTTGAATGCAGATGGGGTTCACGAAGTGAGATGGTGTCATGGCTCGAGTTATTGGTGAGCCTGCTGGACATGTTGGTGGAGAGACCAGCTGCATCAGTGATGGATGATGGATTAGAGACCAAGAAACACAAAAGAGAAGTGTGCGGCTCAAGTTTGGATTCTTGCTACGAAATACAAGCTCAGCCGAAGTTAGGAAAGAATTCATCCGTGTTGTACACGGATTGGTAACAAGATTCCTAATTTGTTTCTAACTAAGAGAAGCGGCTAGTGGTTCTATAAATAGAGACCCCTCACACACGGACAACATACCTACACAATAGAATATACAGACCTTCCTTGACACTTTTGGGAGAATAATTTCACGTCCGGATACAAAAGCTTGACGGACAGTACAGACAAGACGTCGGGTTAGTTTGTGTTTATTTTCTTTATTAATTTGTATGGCTTTTGAGAAAGCCATGTTGGGCTAATTCCCTTCTTAGGGCGAAAGGATGAACTTGTAGAGATGGTTTTATTTGTGTTTCAAAACTAGGGTTTTCAATTTTATGAACTAAAATCATTAATTTCTCTCTCTCTCAACGTTTTACCGTCTCGACGATTTTTCATGTTCTATGCCACGTATAGTTCATTGTTTGATTAGTAGAAGGACTCGTTGAAACCTTGTATTTAATCGTTTTATGAATATTCTTTGACTTTTTATGCCCCGTATACTTAGTACTTCGAAATTCTACTTTAGGTTGAGAACAAACAATTCTTTTTGAAATCGAGACCCTATGTGACGAACGCAATTAAACCCTAATCTACAACGGATTCCCGGAACCTTAACATTTTTCCTCTTATTGTTTTCAAACTTTATTAAATAATCTTAATTCATTAGTTAATTAAATTCTTTATAAAAAAACTTAAAAAAAATATTTTAATCCGAACTCCTCGTGGGAACGAACCGTATTTGCTCTTGTCTACATCTTTCGACTCTGTGCGCTTGCGGTAAAACAAAGTCGGTTTTCTGACGCATCAAGTTTTTGGCGCCGCTGCCAGGGAGTTGCTTTTCAATTAGATTTTTTTTTTTTAGATTTTTATTATTTTGTTCGATTTTACGCTTTTTGGTATTTATCTTCTGCTGCAGGTTTTGGGAACGGAAACGAAAAGAAATTGAGCCAAAGATTTTGGTAATTAAAAGACTTGGAGTAAAGTTAAAGCTGAACGAACGTAGAAGAAGACAAATAGTTAATTTTTACTTTTTAGGATTTTTTATTAGTTAATTTAATTTAGAAAACTGTATTAGGAAATTTTTGATTATTTTTGTAATTTTCTTTTAGTTTTGGACATTAAGGACATTATTATTATTTTTAAACCCTACGGAAGGATAGTATTACATATAAACTGCACAGGGAAGGACGATAATTACGATATTGTCTCGGCTCCTGGGGTTCGTACACTGACACAGGAGTCAGTGGCCTGAGTCGACTTCAACGGTTCATCCCCCGTCTGTTACGGGAGGTAAGATTTGATCAACCCACGAATCCCTTGCAAGTGGGTTTACTGTATTCCTTCTAGTGCATATATGTTGAAGACCTGAATACGGATTTACTTTTCTAGTAAAGGGCAAGAACTGGCCATATAAGATAAGGACTCGGATTTCATCACCGTTTCCTTCTTGCCCACTTTAGGAACACGTTACCAAACGCGAACCTAAACCTTAAAATTTTAACTAGAAAGAGACTAATAGGGTAACGAGCTTAAAGGAAACTCGTTCAAAAAGACTGTATTGGTTACTTTGCTAGCCTAACTCGAAGTTCAGGAAGATTATTTTAAGTTGATTAGAGCCGCCTTGTAACCCAGGGAAAAGTTGCCAAAGAGACAGGGTGATCAAATCTCCTTAGAGCTTATCCTGTTTCTCTTCGACTTAATCTAATTCGGATCGTTCTAAGAGGTTTGCTAGAAATGTAACTAGTTGCCTTTCGAAAGAATAGAAGCTGGTATAGAAACAATCTAAGTGGAGCCATCATGTTTTTTGTTTGCTAGATTCAATAGGTGATTTGGTTGAGTCAGCCTTGCTTGTGATTGTTTATAAATTATACACACAGGAGGTAAGTAAATATTTGATATTCTCGCAAATCTTTTGCAAGGTGATTTATTGGGTAAATTTTGCTTGGTATTATGGATCCCGATGATTGGGATTCCTTTACTGCATTTTGGAATCGTTCCAAAAGAGACGGGAAAGTGGAGTCATATAATAGTTCACTTGGGGAATATGTATACACACCTTTTTATTATTAGGAACCTAAGAGAGAAGAGTGTGTAAATAATGATTGGAATTATTCTTATGGGTATGATCATTCCGGACCTTGTGAAGGTTATGATTATTACCAGCCTTACCCAGGTTATGAGTTACATTATACTAATTCCAATTATTATTCACACACGTATAATTCACAATATGAGAGAGATGATCGATCATACTATGAACCATCTGCATCACTCTCATCTAAGTTGGAACAGTGGAGTCACGACCTGGGAAAATCAATTGAACAGTATTGTCATAATAATGCCAAATCAACTGAAAAATCTTTTCAAATACTTTCTGAACTTTTACAACAAGTAAATGATTGTCCTCCTTATAATGATTCGAGTTCTGATTTATATAATTCTCATGATATTAATAATGAAACCGTTAGGAACGATGAACCTTTGTGTTTTGAGAATGATGATGAACTTGACACTTGTGATTATAGGAATGATGACACTGTTATGACATTTGAATCTAGTGTATCTTGTCCAACCCACGATCATATTAATGATGATATGCATATTCAAAAGGATGAGGTTTGGATTAGAAACCCTATGTATTCAGATGATGATGATTTAGAAGAACCTGTTTATACAGGGGATACTATTGTCGAGTTTAATAACTCAGAGGAAGTAGTTGTGCAAACTGATATACCTTCTAATCATGTACATTCTGAGATTCCTACTGGTCACCTAGAAGAGGATAATAACGATCTAATTAATCATGAAACTGTTTGCATAATTGATAAAATAATCCATGATACTTATTTGCAGAACCATATAGATGATCCATTAGAGAAATTCCTAGCCCATTGTAGATTTGATATGGACGATGATAGTGTTATTAATGAGGTAACAACTTTGTTAGATTATGCACCACCTGATCAGAATTTAGAATAAGCAATTGACTATTTTCAAGAATCAGACGATCTAGAAATTAGGAAAATTGTGACTAGTCTATCTGAAGACACCCAAGGTTCTAAGTGTGGGGGTGATTATCAATCTCCCTGTACCTTACCTTTGACTCTTAGAAAGGTTCCTAACTTGGAACTTGACATATGCACCTCAACTATTTTGCAATATCATTTTCAAACTATATTTCCTGAACCTAATGTCTAGAAAGAAATTCAGTTGTTAGAAACCCATCCTCTGGTCGATGTGGTTTACCTAGGCGATAATACCAAGATTGACTTTGTTTTCCCACCAAAATGTTTTCTTCCATATGTGGGAACGTATGAATTTTAAATGTGTCAGTTATTAAGTTTTGAGATTAAGCCTGATTACTTTAGGAGAGTAGAATCGACACATTTGCTTAAGAATGACCATGTTCATAGTAATCAACTGTGCGAGTCAAATCATATTGACTTTGAGGATCCACAATTATTCAGGTTATTATTATGTGCTTCTAAGTGCTTAGTTGAGTTATTCCAGACTCTACAACCTGACCCTGTTGATCCTATCTACGAGGATATCCAGCCCATGAAAATATTTTATCTAGACCCTTTTATAGAGCCTGAACCTGAACCACATCTAGAAGTAGTTGTCTTAAACAGAAAACTAGATAAGGGTGTGCTCGGTTTGTTCTTTTTCTTGGCTTGTTGCAGTTTTCTTTTACTGGTGATAGCACTATTTGATCCAGATGACCCACAGTTGTTCCGACTATTGTTATATGATACTATCATTTGCTTTGTGGGAGTCAACCATCAGATTTGTTTCATTCACCTTATCTTTTTAATTTTTGATTGCTTGTTTTATATCATTTTAGGATTTCCCATCTTGATTTTACATTGGATGAGTTAGTTTACATTGAGGACAATGTAAATTTTAAGTGTGTGGGAGTGTAAGCATATAGAGTTCTTAAGTATACACTTTTTAGGTAGAAAATTTTTAAACTTTTTCGAAATTATTTGCATGAAAACCTCCAACTTTTAGATATTTTAGAGTCACTTAGTATACTTCTTGCTACGTTTACATACGAAGTTCTAACCGAAACAACTGAACTTAAAACTATTATAGAACTATATTCGGAGTGCTTAGTTGTTGAGAGGCTAGAGCTGACAAAAATGGACTTAAACTGCCAGTAGAGAATACAGTATTAGAGTTGTTGATCATTCATACCCATGAGTGAGGCACCAAACCTTAAATTGTCTGTTTAGAGTGTTTCATCTGCGTAAATTCCGGGTAGAATGATGAGCTACCTAACCTCGCACCAATTTCAGCACTACTTTTTGATCTCTTGAGTGCTATTTCTATCAATCATGAGGGTGCCATCAGAATTGCTAACTCTATCTTGTAGTCTTGTTTGCAGTTGGCACCATTATCTCGACAATAACAGGTCCGTAGAAACATATTATCAACAAGCAGAACATCAAAAATTTGAACAAAATTTGAAGACAGTCAAGGTTTAAAAGCAACCGTTTAAGAAAGAGCAAATTTCATATTCAAGTAAAGTAACAATACAATTAACATGTTAAAGACTTATGTACAAAAGCGAAAGAAATCAAAAGATGTGAGTTAGTGAAGTTCAGAATCAAGTGGTAAAGTCTTTATCCCATGGTCGTAGTAATTTCATCATTTATTTTTCAGTAAATATCATTAAAAAAAAAACAAAAAAAAAACGATTATCATTGCTTTAGTGTAGATTTTCTTTTGTATTCTTTCAATAAGGACGTGGGGAAGAAGAGATATATAGAGGAGTTTCTAATAACAAGAAATGGAGGAAATGAGTTATAAATTCAAGGTTCTACGAAGTTCAAGAGTTCATCATCTACAGTTGAAGACCGAAGACGTTTCTATTGGATGCTGTGAGAGTGGTGTTGATTGTCGATCGGATGAGAAGGTAAGTAAGCATTCCCATCCTTGCATAGTGGTTGACTTCCGTTATTAGAGGTCACTGGAAAAATAAAAAGGGGTTCTTTTTCGTCCCACTTTCTATGGGATAACATCTCCATATGATTCGGAAGGTTACCTTTCCTTCCTACCATTCAACGTGTGTAGGATTTCTATCTTCATTCCTGCCTGCACACATGTGTGAACCATAAAGTGCGTCCTTTGAGTTTTAAATTCATAAAACCCTATTGGTGAGGCAGAAATATTCGGTCACTCTCGAACCTAGATCCTGTTACATGGTGGTTTTCTCCTAACTCAAGAGTTAAGCATGAGAATAATGTTCTTTATACTTCTATCTTCTTATTGTTAGTGTTCAGAAACTTTATGTCTTCATAGCTCTTTGGATGCAGGTGCTTTGGAATATTTAGAAGTTGGAGTAGGTTTTGTGGGTAAATCTCTTGTAAATCCTCACGAGACTATAACTCGTCCACTAGGGACACCTAGGAGTTGTATTTTAGATTAGTTTAGATTTGTAGTTTGCTCGAGGACTAGCAAAAGACAAGTGTGGGGGAATTTGATAAGTACATAATTTGTACATTTTAAATATCATTTCCTTATACTTGTTTGCTAGATTTTGTGCGAATTACCGTATGTTAGTATTACTTTTCTAGTTTATGCGTTTTATTAGGTTACGTCTCTGAAAAAAGTGAAATGGAGCTTTACAAGAGAAGAATTTCCAAATACCCAGTATATCTCAGTCCATTCCAGGATTTGTACCCTCCATCTTGTAGAGAATTTCATTACGAATCCAACGGCGAAAGAACGAGGTCATTCTGACTTCGTATGAGAAAGTTATGAGCGAAACGAATAGTAAGGTCAAAAAGGTCATTTCAAGAGAGACTGTTATTGACAACCTGGCACACGTTAAGGGACAACTTGAATTCAAATATTGATAGAGAACCTGCTCATTCTACTCAGGGCTGCCAAGATTCAAATGTGTTTAAGGCACCTGCTCATTCTACTCGGGGCTGTTCCCTACTTCTTCATAATACGTACAGAGAATGCTGCCATTAATGATGGTGGCTATGATGAGCTTGGGTCTGGTTTGATGCTCCGATGATCAAGTTTATGGTTCAAATAGAATCTAGCAGTGATAATGATAATAGAGCCCGATTATGTGATTGAGAGAGGAGAACAGGGAAAGGCTTGCTGTTACGTGAGGTTGCTGGGTCTGTGACATGGCTGTGATTGATCATGGCATCAGTGATGGATGGTGGGAAGAACTGAAGAGTTAATGGAGGAACAGAGCTCAAGTGGAGATGGCTGTCAACGGTGATGATGATGCTGTTGATGGAGATGTGGAGCTCGAGAGTGGCAGTGAGGTTGGAAGAGTTTGCTGATGGTCGCTGGTGGTTTCAAAAAGGAAAAGATAGAGCTGTTGAGTTGTGATGTTGATCATCAC
This sequence comes from Papaver californicum, assembly GCA_023531435.1. Lineage (NCBI taxonomy): Eukaryota > Viridiplantae > Streptophyta > Magnoliopsida > Ranunculales > Papaveraceae > Papaver > Papaver californicum. The sequence goes on along the minus strand of JAJJMC010006637.1, from coordinate 1,283,843 downwards.
GGTGAAGTGGAGAGGTTTCATTGTTGAGTGAAGAAGAAAGTCGAGTTGAGATATGCTGTTGGTATTGTTGAATGCAGATGGGGTTCACGAAGTGAGATGGTGTCATGGCTCGAGTTATTGGTGAGCCTGCTGGACATGTTGGTGGAGAGACCAGCTGCATCAGTGATGGATGATGGATTAGAGACCAAGAAACACAAAAGAGAAGTGTGCGGCTCAAGTTTGGATTCTTGCTACGAAATACAAGCTCAGCCGAAGTTAGGAAAGAATTCATCCGTGTTGTACACGGATTGGTAACAAGATTCCTAATTTGTTTCTAACTAAGAGAAGAGGCTAGTGGTTCTATAAATAGAGACCCCTCACACACGGACAACATACCTACACAATAGAATATACAGACCTTCACGGACACTTTTGGGAGAACAATTTCACGTCCGGATACAAAAGCTTGACGGACAGTACAGACAAGACGTCGGGTTAGTTTGTGTTTATTTTCTTTATTAATTTGTATGGCTTTTGAGAAAGCCATTTGGGCTAATTCCCTTCTTAGGGCGAAAGGATGAACTTGTAGAGATGGTTTTATTTGTGTTTCAAAACTAGGGTTTTCAATTATATGAACTAAATATCATTAATTTCTCTCCCTCTCAACGTTTTACCGTCTCGACGATTTTTCATGTTCTATGCCACGTATAGTTCATTGTTTAATTAGTAGAAGGACTCGTTGAAACCTTGTATTTAATCGTTTTATGAATATTCTTTGACTTTTTATGCCCCGTATACTTAGTACTTCAAAATTCTACTTTAGGTTGAGAACAAACAATTCTTTTTGAAATCGAGACCCTACGTGACGAATGCAATTAAACCCTAATCTACAACGGATTCCTGGAACCTTAACATTTTTCTCTTATTGTTTTCAAACTTTATTAAATAATCTTAATTCATTAGTTAATTAAATTCTTTATAAAAAAACTTAAAAAAATATTTTAATCCAAACTCCTCGTGGGAACGAACCGTATTTGCTCTTGTCTATATCTTTCGACACTGTGCGCTTGCGGTAAAACAAAGTAGGTTTTCCGATGCATCGATGCTGCATCTTTAAATTTTTCCTCAAAACCTGCAATGTAAATAACTAATTAATCGATGCGAAAATAAAATTCAACTTTAAATATGCAATAAAATAGGATACCTCTTGCGAGGGATTGAAACTCTTCTAATTCGTGAGCCATTGCGTCTTTGGAATCATCGAGGAAGTCATATTCTTTTGAAAGTTTATGATAATTATCAGTAAGATGTTGAAGATCTTGACGACATTGATCTAACTCCGCTTGTTTCAATGAATTATTGTCCCATAATTGATTTGATTTGTTTGTACACCCTTTCCATCTCTTTATGTAAGCGGAAAATATCGCTTTCACGAAGAAGAATGGTACCAAATAAGCTGTGGATTTTAGCCTGAGCTTCTACAAGTGCATTCCCTTTAGCATGAGCATTTGAAGCTGAATTATCCCTGTCTTTAATAAGTTGCGTCATATAAGAAGAAAGCTATGAATTATGATGTGACCCGGAACAAGAAAATCCTGCAAGGATATTCTTGCGTTCCAAACAGAGCTTGCGATTTTCCAATTTCTCTGATTGTGCCGCACTTCAAGAAAACAATCTTTAGTCCATAGCAGAGTGACAACATATTCTTTCTTTTTGCAGATATAATCTACATGTAAAAGACGGTGCTTCAATTCTAGATCTTCATACTTTGATTTGGCTTGACTTATCATATCAACCAAGTTATTGAATCTTTCCTTGATCTCCACATTTTCTTTACTGGTCTTTAATACATGATCTGTCAGACGCCTATTTCTATGTTGCAATCTATTCACGAGGTCTGAATCCCCGCTGATCCCATAAAGCATATCAGAAACATGCAAATAAAGTAAGGAAATTGACATAAGAGAAAAAGTGTCAAACCTTGATTTTGGAGATCTAATAATTGCTGACGGAGCGTATCATTTTCCCGCTTCAAGTCCGCAGCATCTTCTTCTGATTTGACTAATTTCTCCGCTACTTTCCTGAACTGAGTCTCCATTTTTATGGATCGTCGTTTGAAAAACTTATAAGCCACATATGCGGCGTTTTGACCCCGAGCAAGCTGCAATTTACGAAATTAAACCTATAAGTAAAGAAGAAAATAAAATGAGATTTAAGGTCATTAAAATAATAAGAATACCTGCAAGATAGCATGTTGCGGGAAAGAGTAAGCTCCACCATCAGTTAAGGAAATCGTCTCCGCAAGAGAAGAAGGAAGGTTCATGTCGAAAGTAGGGCAGACGGGATGGCCTTGGTCCTTTAACCAAGCTTCTTTCACTACTTTGTACGGAGTAGACCGCATGCATTCCCGCAGATTAGCAACTGTAGAGGTATATGTCTCCACTGGATGAAATTCGCATGGGACAGATAACAATTCCTTGGACATGAACCAGCGAAATGCCTCCTCTTCCTTATCCATGAGATTCCCATCTTCCGCTATTCCTTTACCCTTATCATTGTGCGAGATTTCTTCATTCATATGAATCGTACCAGTGACAAATGTGCACTCGACATTACCCTCAATAGAAGCAGCTTCCACCGCAGCATTTGCCAGCTCACCCTGAACTGCGGAATCCTCCTTATCAGGTAGATCATCTTCACTCTCAGAAGGCACAAGAAGATCATCTTCAAACAAGGGAGAAAATTGGGAGCTAAGGTTGGAGAACTCAGGATCTGCGGACTGGTTCGAACAATTATCTGCAACACCTGTAGCCTCCACTCGTGGGCCCAAAATATGTTAGCTGAAGCGGGACATTCTGCTATTCCTCACTTTTTTTCAGGTTCAACCGAGCTATCCTCAATTCTCAACTTTGGTTGACAGTAGGGTGAATCACGGATTTCTCCTTCCTCCCTATCAGTGGAAACGCGGGGTGCAGCTTTAACCTTTTTCCGACCCTGTCAATGTACCATATGAAATCATTAAATAAGATTCATATGAATCATGCAAATTCATTTGGATAAATCAATACCTTTTATATTGAAACTGCGACTTTGCGCTTGATACCCGAATCACCTTTCGAACTCCCTTCATCTTGAGGCTATAAAAAAAACAATTATACAATGTTTAAGGCGTAATGTAGAAGAATAAAGAGAATTATACATACCACATCGTCAAGCGATAAATAAAAGCCTTTGAATTTTAACTGCCAAGGGCAGTAAGAATGAAGGCGTGATGAAAGGTTGCGGACCACACTTTCTTGAACAAACCCGTAAACCCATGGTCCTTCAATTATCAGAGGAGTGCGGTACCACATGAAGTCATGATTAATATGAATCCTTTCCCGTAAAGGACCCTGCGTCTCAGGAATGACATTTAATTTAGAATTATCAATTTCCCAAAGCAGACGAAATCCTTCGTCACGTCTACGACCTGGTCCGACGCTCCACTTCTTGTAATTCTTCATGGAGATAGCTTCAGCATACATAATATGAAATTATCTACAATATAATGCTCACGTTCCGCAGGATTGGGAACGTAGCATGAGAATTTTTTTCTCCCCTGCTGCGCTTACTACATTCATCCAGCACGCACCACCAATTCCCGTTGTATTGGGCAATAGACCGGACCAAACCGTTCTTGGATTTATTTCGGCTCGCAATAACCTCATACTGGAAAGAATCCCCACTCTTGTACAAAGGAAGCTTCAAGCCCGCATGCAATGCTCCCGCAGTTATTAACAGTCTGTTGGTGCTATACTCGAATTTCCTTATTATATCAAGAGTAATCTCATCTCCTTCAACAGGATCGCAAAAGGAAACTTTATATTGTTGGAGTTGATGCTTCTCTTTAAAATTTTCAATATCCATTGACCTAAAGCTCAAGTTCTCGTTTAAACGCTTAATTTTAGAAGCTGGTCTTTTGGCCACAACAGATATGTCATTAGTTCTTACCAAATCAGAAGGTTGAACTTCTGAATTACCAGATTCATCTACCACTTTCTGTTTTCTCACAAAGTAGCGAGATGATTTCTTTTCTACATGATGATCTCATGATGAGAAGCACCTCCAGCAACATTACTAACATCTTTCCAGATATGATGAGTTTTACCTACATATGAGAGAACAAAACAAAAACCTTCAAAACAGAAGAAAAAAGCAAGATGTTCATTAAACCTGAATATAAACCAGTAAACAATTTTCTGATCAAGAAAAAAGATTCATGGATTCAATGAAACAATGAAACAATCATAAATCAAAATAAGAACACCATCATCACCACGTACTCCTAAAAGATTCAGTTAAGAAGATTGATAGATAAACAGATACATTAAAGAGAAGAACAGAAATCAAATCACAGGAATAAGATAGAAGTATTACCTGTAACAAAGTGAAGAACATAAATCAAACCAAATAATTAGATGAAAAGAATACCTGATCCCAATAAAAGAAATCCTTAATCACGATTAATCAAATTACGAGGAATCACTGAAAAGTTCAGTTTCAGAAGAATGAAAAGGAACAAAAACTTTAAGAAGAAAAAGACAAAGAAGACGAAGGGTGAGATGAAATATGTGACAAGATTTGCATTAAATAGGAGAGGATTGAAACTGACGAAAAAAAATAAAGTGGAGGAAAGAGAAACTTTATCAGAGACGTGATTTTCTCGAAACCGTCAAAACTGTCAGAAAAGTAAATCCAAACGTGGGAAGAAAATTTATTAGTGGAGTGAAAATCGGAAAAGTAATAACTATTTTTCCTTTTTCAAATTTTTACCATATGTAAAAATTCAAAAGAAAAAAGGGGAAAATTGTGAGGGTATTAAATCCCTAACACCACGTGTTCAAATACTATGGAAAGAGTATCAGATTATGATGGAACGAAAAACACTGAAACAAAACTCTTTGATAAGTACTGAAACAGACATCTTCGTTGCATGATCGACACGCAAGTTGCGGGAAAGCATGGCACACTGTACGAAATAGACACCTTCGTTGCATGACTGACACACAAGTTACGGGAAAGCCTGACACAATGAATAGAACTGACAAACATTAATGCATGATGGACACGTCTCAACTGTACAGGTTGCGGAACAAAAGAAACTAAAGCATGACAAGTCACTTTCCATGGCCACATGTCAGACATGCCTAAATTCTAATAAGACCGCAACATTCATCCAAATCCAAAAACAATAACTTGAATACAAATCCGCAGAAGAGGTGCGGGTCACCAAGTGGGAAACTAAGGGAAATAAAAAGTACGCATGTCAAGTCTTGCGGGAAATACAAATAAGAATGCGGGAGAAGCTTCGTTCCAAAGTATGGATAAGAATTAATAGGTGAAAATTTTATATTAGAGGGACCCATGATATTTACTATAAATATCAAGCTCCAAAACAGAAAAAAGGGACGAATACTTTTGGATAAGAAAAGGATCAGAGGAAAAAGTTTAGGTATGGGTATTCTGTTGATTAAGTATATTCATAGTTCACTAATTCTTTGATAAATTCGACTTGATTCATATAACCTGATATCCTTTTGTAGCATATAATCATGAATAAAAACATCCAAATCCTTTATTACCCGTGGATGTAGACAATCCGTTGTCGAACCACGTTAAATAATTGTGTTGATTCATATTTTAATTTCTTGTTTTTATTGCCAACCTGAGTTGTTTTCATTATATTTGATTTGATATGACTTATGTTTCTGACTCATATGGTTGTGATCCAAAGATTAGATTTTAGTAATCACACAGTTTTCAATTCTAAGAATCACATTCGTGGAATTGGTTGCTCAAATTTGGATCATGTAGAAGGGAATAAACAAACGGAATATTTGAAAGGGTTGTCTGTTTGAATACTTTATGAAAAGAATTCCCTACCATTAGTATAGATGCCAGTCTTTGTCTAGCTAGTGGCCTTGCTCTGTTGCTTTATGTATCCTCTAGGGTCTCTGGGTTTTTGGTTTTACCAGAGCTCGAGTTTTTTATGTGAAGTTAAAGTTTGGTGACAATATGGCGATGTTTTAGTCGTTCATCATCGATCTATGCCTTTAAATCTTTTCTGCTCTACTCATTGTTTCGTGTTGTCATCTTAATAACCACTGTAATATTTTTTACCACATCCCATGGTTAGAGAATGCATTTACTTATTCACTGTGAGGTATCGTTAGAGCCTTGCAGTACTTTTTTTTTTTAGAAATTTATTGAAGAAGCTTACGGTAAGCAAGAAACGAAGCAGGGAAAACCCGAGGAGGGAAGGAGGAACAGGCTCAACCTTAACGAACCCAAGAGACCTTAAATATCCTCAGAACAAAAAAAACACTATTTTACGAAAACAAAAGACCACACAGTTAACAATAACTTGATCAAGAAAGATGTTTTTCAGGACAGTTCCTATGCACCCATATCAAATGGGTGAGTTTGTCCAGCCTCCTACAGGCCGCGCCACTATGTGTATTACTCTAAGAGGCTATCTCTTTGTCGAGCGATAAGGACTTAGTCGCTAGCGGTCAAGTGTTTATCGCTGGCGATAAAGATTATGTCGCTCGGCATAGTTTCCATCGTCCACGACCGACTCCCTACCGCTTATAAATAGACAGCCTCTTATTGACAATTTCACATCCAATTCAACCAGAATCCTCTAAAGTAATAATTTAAGGTTTTTACTGCAAAAAAATCTTCTGCCACAATGAGTTTTTTAGAAATAAAAGAAACAAAAAAGAACAACCATCAAGCGGCCTAAGAAGTGGAGTTAACTGGGATCAGGATAAAGATGAGGGGTTCCAATAGGTTAGATAGCTTGCGGGTACTGATGTAGTGCATTATCATATATCAGGTCATCAAGAGAGAACTCGGTATACCAAGCTAAGAGGTGGTTGGACTGAATTTAGTATCATGTATGAATGGTTCCCTGGTGCAGTTAAAGAAAGCGTCCGCAGATATCTGTGATATCGTTTATATTTTTTTATCCCCTAAGAACCATAGGACATTTGTTGTTCAAGTATTATTAGAACGCTGGTGAACGACTACAAATACGTTATATTTCAAGGATTTCGAATGCGGTAAGTTTATTTGTTTTCTAATTAATTTTTTGCATTTTTATTTTTGGTTTTATATATGTAAACTTTAGATTATGCAAACATTAGGTAATGCAAACTTTAGATTATGCAAACTTTAGAATTTAAAGCCGAAATTTAATTTCAAAATATTGTTTGTAGGAGTTACTCCGTTAGATATTTATATGTTGACGGGAATAATATGCGAGGGAGATATGGTTCCATGTGAACAACAGAAGTGGCAAAGAAAAAATAGATGGAAAGGACGCCTTGTATTGTACTGTGATGATGACGAAGGAAATAATGAACACGAAATCATCCACGCTGGTAGAATCAGAGTCTCTGGGTTGAAAACCTTTTTGAAACGCTATGTAGAAAAAGTGCTTGAGGATCCTGAATATGAGAAAGCTGAGCACTTTGTTGAGATCGAAAGAGTGTTTGTGTTATACATGCTAGGACAATGTTTTTTTCCAAATGCTAGCTCAGTGACACATGTTGGTTTTCTTGAAGCGCTAGAGAATTTAGAGTTAGCTCCAGGGTATGACTGGGGGTGTGCACTTGTATCCTCGGTGTACATAGGCCTCGGTAATTGCATGGGAGCCAAACCAAGTTTGAATTGTTTTTTGGCGAATCTTGGAGGTAAAAAGCTAATTAATTTAAAAAAATTAAAAAAAAATTAAATGTTACATTACTAACTAACTAAATTTCCCAATGTTATCACATTATTGGTGGTATACTTACTTCCGTTTTGGTGAACCTGCTCTTCTACAACCAACCGTTGTTTTTCAAATTTTAGAGAAGTACCGGTCTGAAACCGGATCCCAGGTCATCCCGATGACACTCAACACTGTGAGCTGGCTCAAAGGATTCAACAAGTGTGTAGAACAAGGCAAAAATTTATTCTTATGCCATATGTGGATCATCCACATTACCACACTGAACCTGCTCAAAGGATGCTAGAGTTGGGTTTACGTCAACCAATCTTTTACATTACTCAATCCGGGAAAGATGTTTGGTACCTTGTTGTTGCAATAAAAAACAATCAACCCACTTCCAAGCAGGGAGATTTTCTATGAGGATTACTACACGTTGTTGTAAAATGTTCAAGAATGGGAAATGGCTGATGACTTGGTCATGGCCCCTATTAACGATGATGATTATAACAGTTGGTTCAGCAAGATTAGCAAGCCTAACATTGCCATGAAGCCGAAACATGTGGGAGTGATGGATGTGCCATATCTAAGTAGATTTCCACTTGATTCCGCGTTTTTTCCATCCCAACCTCCACCAGCAGTGCCCGCTTCCTATGTTTACCCCAGTGGCCAAAGAGGTTTATCTTCTTCGTCAACTATGCCACTGTTTGACTGGGAAGTGCCGAGTATTAATATACAGGGGGAGCGTATCACTTTTCTAATTATTTCTCAAGCTATGGAACAACCGTATCCGTATTGGGGGGTAGAAGCTACATAATAGTTGGGGAAAGGTTGAACGATTATCATTGGTGATCACAACAAATGGGGAATTATTACATGGGTCTCCTGACCCAAATGGCGAACACAATGAGTTTTGATATTCCAGATGAATCTAGTCTAGGTCTACCAAGTCAACAAAGTCAACCAAATCACGCAAGTCATAGAAGCAGATGCAGTCGCAGAAGCAGTCAAAGAAGTGTTGACACACCAGATAACGTGCAAGAAACTTTTATGACACATGAGTCCGGAGAATTGGATTTGACGACTCCATGGGGTAATCCCTTATTTTTGAATCTTTATACCCCAACTCCAAGAGTAGGAGGCTTCACAGGGTATCGACTCGTTCGAGACGTTGGGGAAACAAGTTCTTAGCTTCCTTATGCAAGTTATGGTGATGAAACTCAACCTCCAGAAGCTACTTAAGATACTAATATAACAAACATATTAGCATAAAGGGGCTACCCCCAAGATGAAAGTTGTGTCTTTCATCAACCAGGATTATGCCATGTCACTTTTAAGCTGATATCTGGCCATTAAAATTATGCCATGTTACTTCTAAGATAGCACATGACCACTAAACTTACCAGACTTGACAGTGATCAGTCTAGTTATTAATTCAATGAGTTATGCAACTTGCCTCACTGACTTAGGAAGTTATTGACTTGACTAGACCTAATCAAAACAGTTGTGGTCCATGGCTCCATTGTTTTCTACGAGATATCAAATACAACACATGGGAGGATTCTTATTGGGGTATAGGTCTGGCGTCTACGGTAACTGTGCGTTGTGGAAACACATCTACGAATAAGAAGTTAATAAGTAGTAGGGCAGTTTCTGGGCAGTTGAGAGCACGAGGAGTAGTGGTCATACAAGTCCTGCCAATTTTTCATACATGACTCCACTCCAATCTCCACAATCTTCACTCTTCCACTTGTTTCGTAACTTATACCACTTACGAGAAATAAGTATGTTTCATATCAAACTATAAATAGATGGCTTCATCAACTCGACGAAGGACGAACTAACTAAGGATTCAGAATCATAGATTTATCCAAGAGATAAAATATTCTTAAATTACACACTACAAGTACTCATCACGCTGAGATTTCTCAACCTTCTTTGCTTCCCTCCCCTAAGACCAACCCAATCTTCTCCATATTTGTGATCAAAGCAAGACGTGAACGGCCATTTCTTGGTTTAGGCTCGTCCTGTTCGAGCTTGATCTCTCAAACCTACCTGAAAGTACCATTTTGCAGTATATTTTTTTTTCACCCAAAAACAATTGGCTATCATAACAAGAGATTAACCTCTCGATTACAAAATCCAATTTTCAGTCATTCAAAAATGGTGGATCTTAGGTTTGGAGTGGTTACAGCTCATAATGTCAATTCCACTAACACTGGTGGTGGCAGTTATGAAACTACTCCTTCTTCTACCGACCCTCCTCGCACCCATGTTACTACTGATGCTACCGCTGCACCTTCTCATGATGACACGACTGCTGAAAATGCTAGGAATGTTCAAGCGCCGCTCAACATTGTTAATCTTATGCAAAGATATGAGGTTCTTGCATGAATACAAATAGACATGGCTACTACTCGGAAAGAGGTACTCGCTTATCTCAAGACCTTAATGGAGCAATTCCCTCTAGAACAACGCCATCGCCTGATGTAACAAACCAGAACCAACCTCACAATGGCCACTGATGTTGGGACGTCAAGGACTCTAAGAGACAATGAAGTTCATGCCATCACTGATCGTCTAGTGTTGAGGAACTAACAATCCAATTTTGTCACTTGCGAAGATCTGGAGAGACTCCTGCGAAACCATGGTAATGCATACTCACCCTCATTTTATCATCATCAACCTCCTTACCCACCTGAAGTTCAGAGAATCCCACTACCAAGAGGTTACTCCTCTCCAACTTTTTCGTTGTACGATGGAACTAGGAACGCTCGTGAACATGTCTCTAGATTCCTAGAATCGCTCGGGGAACATAAATATAACCATGTTCTACGTCTCAAAGAATTTTCAAAGTCCCTCACTGGAAGAGCTTACACATGGTACAATAATATCGCGCCCAACAATATTTCCAGTTGGGGAGAAATGATCAATATTTTCTACAAAAAATACTTCTTCGTCTCTGAACAAGTCACTTTGTCAGATCTAGGAAGGATGTTTCAAAGGAATAACCAGCACCCCAATGATTGCGTGAAAAGATTCAGAATTCAAGCTATGGACTGTCATCATCCAAATGTGACGTAGCTTCAATAGGTCTGCATTAATTGTAAGATTCATATTTATCATGCTCTCTTAGAAAATTTACACTTTCAAACCTTCTCTGAGTTACACGATGCCGCCAAGAAGTCGGCTACAACTGCTCCCGCTCTACTGGAGAGAACAAGGCCTGCAACGGAGGAAGGTCGTGGGGATACTATAATAAAATGACGAGTAGTCAACAAACAATACACTATCTAACCATCAATTGGTGCTTTCAGTAACAAGGGATCCAAGAGGAAAGCTCCATTCCAACCAGAGTCGCGGACCAAGTACTCCCCTTTGGATCCAGCCCCAACTCCGGTGCCATCTCAAAGATTGACTCCATCTCAAAACACGGCCAAAGCTCCACGGCAATAACTGCAGCGGCAACAAGAACAAGATTAGAAGATGAATGTAATGTTCTCATATTTTCTCGTTCCAATAGAAGAAGTGCTTGAATAACTCGAAGCTTGGATAAAAGATAACGGCATACAGTTACCACCTATACGGTGACTACCTACATGCTAACAGATGACAGATCCGAAATACTGTCATTATCATTGGTATACCAATCATCCGACTAATGAATGCAATAATTTGAAGCACATCTTCAAAGAAAATATAGAATCGGGTGAATTACAGTTAGAATCTGATGGAGTCCACAAGAATCCCCTTCTTGTCAGAAACTTTACTCTCTCTAGGGAATCGACCAATCAGACAACTCAATCTTTGATTGAACACATGCGCGAGCTTCTCTACCTCCCAAAAGTACAATGCAAAGATATCTTCGCTGCCCTGAGTCATATTGTGGCTGGCAAGTGTTTATTCTTCACATAAAATACTCATGGTCAAGTCAAGCCTCCCCTGGAGGACGTGGTCAACATGAAAAATGAAAAATATGCCTGGGGACTCCTTAGATTTCCCACCTCGGAGGCGTAAATTTTAAAAGAACATTGATCGATGCCAGCATGGATACTAATGTTATCACAACTAACACCCTCAGGACCGCTGTGATTTTTCAGCAAGAAACCCTCCACTCTCAGACCCGGATTAAAAATTCTGAAGGGAAGCTCAAAGAGACTTGTGGATACATTAATGATAGACACATTGTTGTGTCTGAATTGTCCGTAATTATCTATTTTGTTAGTGCTCAATCTGGTAATTATTGTGTTATTTTATGTGTTTGTAGGTATTTTGGGAAATAAACATTTGCGGAAAATCAACTCAAAAAGTGATAAAAGCACCCCCAAGAAAAATTACTAAAAACACCCGAAAAAATTAATAAAGGCACCCAGGAGTCCTGATAATGGGACCCTACTTTTTGTTAGGGGGCGTCCCCTTTTTAAATCCAAAAATTGGCAGGAAGAATTCTCTACCCGAGAAATAACTTCTGAATAGTTCTGAATCGAGTTTTAAGGTGATTAAAAGAGGATTTTGATTTCAAAACAAGTGAGCAACCCTTTAAACTTATCAATACACGTCTAAAGGGAGTTTCATGCCGGAAAACAAGTTGAAAAAAAATCAAACAAAGGCCGAAAAATATATTTCTCTTCGGATTCGGATTTACATGAATTTGAGTTTGTTTAGGATTGTGTTTTGGGTCCTTATCGAGTTAGGAGGAGTTGTTAGGGTTTACTAAACCTATAAATATCAAAGAGGAGGAAGAAAAATCAGGTGGGGAGGCTCGGGAAGAAAACAGGAAAAAAAGAGAACTGCCGCTGAACTTGAAGAACAAGGATACGACGACGATTTCTTCAACTGAACACCAACGTTTATCTTCAGCTTTGCAACATTTATCTTCAGCTGCATCGGTTTCTTCAACCCATCAACAACGTTTATCTTCACTTTGCAACATTTATCTTCAAGCTCCATTGCAACAGTTAATCTGTAACGCCCATAAAACGTTGCAGATTTCCTGTTTTATTATTTTTAGCTTCTTTTCTTCTTCTCAAGCACTTTTGAGCCATGTTCCAATCTTTTGAGAGTGTTTTAAGCATGATGAGCTAAACCCAACCACTGGGACAATGGAGGAAGCCATATTTCATGAATGAATGGTAACTATTTTTTATTCTTAATGACTTTTACATTGATTTTTAATTGATTTATGATTTTTCTTAATTAGTTGTGATTTTGTTTGATGGTGTATGCTGGGACTTAAGATCTTTTGTTGCGCCATGCTTGTGATTTACAGTTAATGTTTCAGAAATCTACTTTTGGCAAAGAAACAGAGTCAATAAAAGAGCTATAATTGTTAAAGAATTATTGTAGAAATCATTCACAAGTGATTTTGGTGGAATCCTGAGTTCCAGTTCTTCCCAATATTATTAAAATCTTTTACTTATTTTCTAGTTCATATCAAACTTAGGTCTAATATGAATCTTCATAAGTCACAGTGAATAAACTATTTTTACCACTTTTCTAAAACGATCAATTACCTTGAAGATAAGGATAGAAGATGCTGAAGCAGACACAAAATTCTACATCATCAAGAAGGACCTGGACTACGACATGGTTCTGGGATAACAGTGGATTCACCACAAAGAGGCGAATTTATAGCTTGGGAACTCAGTCCAGACTTTGAAACTTGACCAAGTAAGTCCCACTCCTCAAACTCTTTTGCAATAAGTTACCCCTTGTCCTTCCAAGAACCGGGGACTCTGTCTAGAGGACAACCTTGTCAGGACCAGAAGATGTGAATGGGAAGTTGATTCGTTTTAATATTTTATAAAATGGTTAAAAATTGTTTTTACTTAGAATGGGAAGACTCATAAATCGCTTACGTGTCAAGTTACTTCTGATCACGATAAGAGACATCACCAGCAACCCTTGGTCTTCCTAAAAAAATGCTATCCAGATGAGGTGCTAAAGTCTGGACCTTTTCGAATTGGTGACATAGTCCTAAAAGCTGCTAAGAGTGCACAACTATCTGCATCGGTTCCTTCATCTATTCAAGAAAACCTTACATAATCACTGAGACTATGCAAGGTGGTCACTACAAGCTCATAAAAAATGACAAGCCAGAAGGGTAATAATACACGACAATTAGCTCAATGCTTATAAATCCCGAATGCTTTGTTATTATTATTTTAAATATTTTCTATTTTCGTGCAATGTTTGTAATTCCTCCAAAATGATCGCAATATTTCTGCATTCATACTTATATATTTTTAAGTCCACCAATCAATTCAAATATCATTATCAATTTAAAAAAAGTACTTCTTCACAAGTAACTTGTCAAACCTATCTACCAAAAAAAAAACTATTAATGTGTTTCATACTATAAATTTAGAAGAAATCCCTGAAGACTGGCTCAGTCTCTTCAGAGTACTCCTTTTCCATTCTTCCATGAACTTTAGTTGCAAGCTTCAGTTCCTGGGAAAGCCTTTGAACCTCTCCTCTAGCCTTGGTCACTGCCTCCAAACTAGAAAATTCACCTACTTCAGCAAGATACTCTTGTACAGCTCCCAGATGACGACGAACCCATGTGACATCAAGACCAGAACTCTTTGCTTCATTCGCAGCCTCCTTCCATTCCTTGAGGATGACTCCAGAGATTTTATTCCGGGGAAGAGGGATCATGTCCTAGATGGTTGGTAGCAAGCTAGAAACATCATGTTCTAAGGATTTATAATTCATGGAATTATCCACGGAGAAGTGACCGAACTTCTTCCATGCCTTAATATATAGTTTACCATAAATGGATGGAACATTAATCCCCCAAGACATGAGTACCCAAGAAGGGTCCTACTGAAACGAAAATATACATTAATGCATGCAGTAGGATATCCAACTGGCACACTCTCTGCTAAATTACCATTTTGCACATCAATGTTAGTGGAAGCACCGTCCTCAACAAGTATACGAGCAGGAGTCCTCCTATGATTTTCAGTATGGGAGATGATATTATCTACATCAGGATCAACGGTAACTCTTGTTCCTTCACTCGTAGGCCCAGCTCTCTAATTTCAATCATTCTCCTCCTAAAAGTAGAGAGGATATAGGCATATTAGGTCAGAAAATCTCAAACACAAATATTTAGAGAATGAACCATAAAACTCACTATACATACTCATAAATATCATATGCATTCATTACAAAGTGGTATTCGAAGAATTATGTGAGTTGGAATTGTTACAAGATGTTTCACAAAAACCGCATCAGAGGCAATTTACAGTGCCTCCTAGAAACTATAAATCTGGCGACAATTGGTATAAAATCTGAGTATGAGTCTTATGTCAAAAGTTTTGTATGGATGTCCTCTACAACATATTAAAAGGGAACATCAATCAGATGAACGAGCTAACAGTTATGGCCAAAACAGTGAGTGGTGTCATGTCAGAAAACTGCCAGAATTTTCCTGGATACTTTCTGAATTTACTGTTGGGTCGTTTTGACGCCCCAAACAAGCTCAAAATCTTGATTTTTTACCTTAAATACGTAGGAAATTATTTCTAATAAAGATAGAGGGGTCAATTGATAAGCGCATAATTTGTATATTTTTAACCACCTTATTTATATTTGTTGGGACGTATTTTTGTACCAATATTATTAATTGTTATGTTTTTAGGACTTTTTTGCGGAATAAATAAATATAGAAAAATTGGCTGAAAAGTGTTAAAGGCACCCATGAAAATTGATAAAGGCACCCGAGATTTGGATTAAGGCATCCCAAGAATTAGTTATTGGCACCCATGGTTTGGTTAGGGGCACCCACCTTCTTTCCAAATTCAAAAGATAAAAATGGGATGGAACAATTCTTTCTTAATCCGTGAAGATTCAGATCGTGATTCGGATGAGATATTTAAGGAGAGTATATTCTTGTCTTAATAGAAGAAATTTCGCACGAGCTTGGAAATTTCTCGGATATTGATTTTCCAAAAGAAATAAATCTCGGAAAGATTCAGTTAAAAACTGCTCGAGATTTTGAGAGATAAACAAGGCAACAACTTCTTTTCCTGCTAAAGACCCAAACCATAAAGTACTTAGCACAGGTACCACAGAGAGATATGTTTTTATATCTCGCATTGCAAGCTCTCTTTCTTTATTTTAATTGTAATACATATATGATCAAATGCATATGTTGTTAAGGATCACTTGTAATATGTAGATGAAAAAGAAACAATATCACAGAGTTTGATTGGAATTAAAGACAGAGATGGTAGAAAATATTTTTCTTCTCCGAGAAAAGATCTGCGAGAGTATTTTGAAGGTTCGAAGGAGTTATTACAAGATTTGGAAGCTTGGGTTGTGTCCTAGTATAAATACAAATCAAGAAAAGATTTTAAGGGAGGCTGGCTGCGAGCAAGGAAAGAAAAAGTAAAAACCAGAAAAAAAAGCTGTTGCTGCGAGAAGAAGAAAAAGATGAAGAACATAAGGATGCCTAGAACTGTCGTTTAACACGTTGCCTATTCTTTCATAGTGTTAACAACAATTTCTGGGTTTTACACAGAAGAAGACTGTTCTTCTTTCATTGTGCATTGAATCAGTCGTTGTTTTATTAAATGATTTTATTCTTTTGCGACACATCTGGTCAGTTCTTCTTTGTAATTTTCTTATAAAATCATGAATAAAATGATTTCTTCTTCTATTCTTTTTGCAATGAGTAGCTAGATTCTTTCCTCGGGTAGAGGAGAAAGTTATTTTTGATGGGTAATATTTAATAATTGATTTCTTTCTCATAATTACTCTCTTTTAATTTGGATCATATAGTTACTAATAATTTCTCTTCTAAATATGCTTTATTTTAATTATTCTGAATGCTTTTAAAATTGTTGATCTTTTATAAGCAAATGAGGTTAATACTTTGTGAAACGACGAAAGTCGTATAAATTATTTTTAAACATTATATCTTCCAAGGCCTGAGATTGGGCTCGAAATGGTCTTGTAGTAAGATGAGAGTATTGTGTTTAGGATATTAAGTTTGAATTACCAACATCAGAAGTAGTGGAATCAGGATCCCTATGTTTTTCTCATATTTGTTAATTAATTTATCTTGTTATTTTATCTTTTTATTTATTCATTAAAAATTCATCCAAATCAATTTTGTCATTAGCACAATAATTAAGTAAAAGTTATAAAATTGTAATTCTGAAATCCATATAGAATGAACCGTGCTTGCATACTATCTCATCGACAACCGTGCTTTTGCGGTGAAATTAAAATCCCATCATCAATCATCCAAAATGGAGGTCGTATGAAGATTCTGCAGCGTTTTTCCCAAGCATTATACTTCTGAAATATTTTAACGTTGAAAATCTATAAACATCTTGCAAATTCGAGCATAATTATGCCTATATGAGAAATTCGAAGAGTCCACATGGTTTATCATGGTCATAAAGAGAAGAAAACTTACTTTAGATGGATCCAAGTTAGTGAAAGAGTCCGACACTACTTCATCTTCATTGCTTACTTCGTCATCAACAATAGTAGATTTAGCTTCCTCGTAAATATCTTATGTACAAAACGCTTCTTCAAGCTCCTCACCCTCAGAATCGTGTCCATCCTCCATACTCGCGGTGCCTCCTGAAGCCCCAGGAGCGTCAATGGGATCAACACAAACATTTGTGCTCACATGCTATAAAAAGACAATAAAGCATATTATAATCACAAAATGCAGAAGTATCAAGAGTGACAAATGGAAGACTTACATTACTACGGGGATGAGACTTTCTCCCAGGAAGAATCATCTGTGGTCCTTGTCTTACAGACTGGGGACTTTCAACAGTGACAGGGGTAATACCCACTCGAGGGCTCACGACACATGCCTGCTGAAAGAGTAAAACTAAGAATCATAATAGTCATATTTTGAGATTAAGAAGTTAAGTAAAATACCATTACCTGTTGAGTCGCATCAATAATAAGCTTCCGCTTGACTTTGTTTGATTTTTGCAAATTGGGTCCAAAAGCTTTGTCACTCTTTGAAGGAGCACCACTCATCAACAACGGGAGTTTTGAGACGATTTTCTGAAACGGTTCCTCTCTTCATTCCAAAAGCGTGTATACATGGATGACACTCGAGGATTCCTATCCGGGCAGAAGAAATGGATGCTTATGCCCTCGGAAAGACAGACGTCCAAACTTTCCTTCAATTCTTTAACAAATGGAGATTCAGCACGACCACGAGGTACTTCTTGGTCAAAACCCATCTGACGAGCCGCGCGGTCAACATTGTACGCCTGTAATGAATAACCTTCTTAACAAAGGGAAAGGATGTAACACGGGATGGAACTATTCATAAATGTATTATGTCTATAAGAGAAAGCGTTAATTTTTCTCTTCGGACCTGACCAGAGAACCATTTCAACAACTCCGTCAAAAGTAGTTAGCGGAAGTATACGCTCGTGCTCAGAATCCCAAGGCCTGAGGTTCACCTCACTCTGGACATCTTCTAAAATTAACTAAATTTGCAGACGTAAATTTCTTCTTATGCCAATGGAAAATTCTTGCATACTCAATATCTCAATTCGGATATGAAGGCTTAGCTAAAGCGCATATGTTAGGAAATGCTCCAATAACCATGCTTGAAGAAATACAGTATAGAAACAACCCGTTAGAAGTTTTCATATCACGATCCAATGAGTCCAAGTGAGAATACAAATAACCAAGAAACAATTTACCAAGATGGAGATATTCACCATCAACAAGCGCCACAGCCAGGGGAACAACCGAGAGCTTCAATTTTCCAATAGAGAAATCTTCAAACACATCTTTTCTACAAAAAAAATCTTGCAACGGTCTCAAAAGTAACTCTCTGAGTAGTGATAAACTTCTCAGAGTTAAGGATAAAGCAACCGAAAAATCCAGGAGGTATGCTGATTTCTTCATAAATATATTCAAAGAATATATCACGGGTATGAGGAACGCTTTCAAGAAATATTATATCAGAAACTTTCCCTTTGTTGTGATTAGAGGTCGTACCATTATTATTATCGTGGTCAGTAGTCATCTGCAATGGATTCAAGCTCTATCTTACATTAAAAAAATGGAACTCTACAGTACTGGATCTATTATACTGTATGAAAAACACAAAACAAGAATTGAAACCATAGTTTGTCCAAATTAATGATTTGCAAGACTATGAGAACAAACCCTTATTGGTACTTCATAAGAAAAAGATAGGGTTCACAAGAAAATAACTATGGTTGTGACACTCACTTTTGATCCATCCAGTAACACGAACTCGAGGAAGCAGCTTTAGTTTATGGCGCGTGCCCAGGGAAGTGAACTCGAGGAAGCAACTTCGTTGCCAGACGCGTACTCGAGAAACGGTTGTGATTCTAGATTCGTACTTGAAAGAACGACTCTGTAGCTGGGCGTGTACCTGAGAAATCCGTCGAACTGTCTTGTTCCTACCTCTTTGAATGAAGCAAACCTTCTCAAAAAAAATGAGAATAAATAATAAGAAAAGTTGGTGGCGCTACGAAGGGAAGATCACATATATATGTGATATTCTTGGAAGTTCTTATTGGATTAGGAAACTAAAAAAAAAAAAAGTAACGCCCATCGCCGACCATATCCCCTCTCTACTCACAGACAAGCTAGCATTCCTGGCAAGAACGTGGGTATTTATTAATCCCATCCAGGGTTAATGCTAAGGGGTATATATCTCAGAAGCCAGAAGTTAAGTACATCTTCCTATACTTTTAAAATTTTAATTATGCATATATAATTATTATAAGAATATTTTCATCATCTAGTGCTTATTGTGCAACATTATTTTTCCTTACTAAGCAGGGGACTTAATTTAGATGGTGAATTTTTGACAAGGGCTAGAATTATAAAATTACTACCCCCTTCCTAGTAGCAGAAGCATATTTCTAGCTTTATATCAAAGAATGAAATATTGTATCTTTACTTATATTCCGCAGGCGAATTAAGAATACAGTCTTTACAAATAACTATGGGCATTCTACACTGATCTCGTAGCTTCCCTAACATTTACAATATTTAAGTCATATCGAACCAGTCTCAAGTCGCATAAATTCCATAATTGAATTTCTTGAACTTGTCTCGAATGTGCATTGATTTTCAAATAACATCTATTTATTCTGAAAATAGCTAATGCATGATCTTCGAGAATGTATTCTAGCTTAATATCGTGCTCGCAAAGAGCGTAGCACAATTCTCCGTCCTGAGCCTAAAAATATGCCACTTTAGCATTTTAATCATGGACGTATCAAAAATTATGCGTCGCTCCTCTTAGACGCGCCACAATCAAAGAGCAATGCCTTTAAAAGAGCACGTTGTGTCTTAGCACTAGGATAGCCATATCTTCTCCGCGCTAGCACTAGCAGCGCCAAGGCCAGCGCTAGCTCACTAGGTTGCGCCCAAAGGGACGCACCACACTTCTGTTGTGTTAGGTCAAAGGCCAACGCTAACACTACCAAGACCGCGTCCCAAGGACGCGCCACAACCTTATTGTGCTGACTCAAAGGCCAACGCTAGCCCATTTAGGATACGTCCCAAGGGACGCGCCACAATATTATTGCGTTGGATCAAAGGCCAACGCTAGCTCAATTAGGTTGCGTCCCAAGGGATGCGCCACAACATCATTGCGCTGGCTAAAAGACCAGCGGTAGCCTATTTAGGTTGCGTCCCAAGGGACGCGCCACAACATCATTTTGTTGGCTTAAAGGCCATGGCTAGCCTCATTTAGGACGCGTCCCAAGGGATGCGCTACTCCTTCCCAGCAAGCGCTAGCCATATATGGTTATTTATCAAGTCGCATTTCCTGAATTCTTAAGTGCGCTACGACTGGTCCTTGGGAATCCTCACACAATCATGGCTTCGAACATTTACAGATTTATGCCATGTCACTTCTAAGCTGATATCTAGCCATTAAAATTATGTCATGTTACTCCTAAGCTAGTACATGACCACTAAACTTACCAGACTTGACAGTGATCAGTCTAGTTATTAGTTTAGTAAGTTGTGTAACTTGCCTCACTGACTTAGCAAGTTATTGACTTGACTTGACCTAATCAAAACAGTGGTGGTCCATGACTCCACTATTTTATATGAGATATCAAATACAACGCATGGGGGGATTCTTATTGGGGGTATTGGTTTGGGGGTCTACGACAATCGTGCGTTATGACAACACATCCATGAAAAAGAAGTTAATAAGTAGTGGGACAGTTTCAGAGCATTTGAGAGCATGGGGAGTAGTGGTCATACAAGTTCTCACAATTTTTCGGATATGACTCCACTACAATCTCCACAATCCTTACTCTTTCACTTCTTCTGTAACTTCTACTACTTACGAGAAATAATGTGTTTCCTATCAAGCTATAAATATATGGCTTCATCTACTCGACAAAGGAAGAACTAAATATATTGCCCACTAGTATAAAGCAACTTGAGTATTCTCTAGTGCTATTCCTAAAGCTTCTTCTGTATCCAATGTATTCTCTAGTGCTATTCCTAGATCTTGTTCTGTACCCAATATCGATATTCAAATTTCTTATTTAAACCACATCAATTTACTGTTATAGGCATATTCTGGGAATAAGGTATGCCTGATCTTCAAAGACGTTCGCAAAGAACACATCATGATTCGACATCTTGTCCTTAAATTGATGCCACTCTAGCATTCTACTCAAGGACGCGTCATAAATTATGCGCCATTCCTCTTGGACACGCCACAATCGAAGAGTCATTCCCTGAGGACGTGTAATTATGCGCACAATGCCCTCAAAGACGCTTCACAAATATCTTGGCCTAGTTCAAATAAGGCGCGTCCCCGGGGATGCATCATAACTCTTCGACAATGTCCTAGGCCAGCGCCAGCTCCAAGTAATACGCGTCCCTAAGGACATGTCACTACTCATCGGCATTGGCCCAGCTTCACTCAAGGCACGTCCCTATGGATGCACCAGCCCTATATGGCTATTCATCAAGCCTTTTCTTGCCTGAATTCTCAAGTGCGCCACGACTGGTCCTTTAGAACTTTTGCGCAATCTTGGCTTCGAACACTTCCGTTAAAATTACGCCATGTTACTCCTAAGCTATTACATCACCACTAAACTTACCAGACTCAACATTGATCAGTCTAATTATCAATTTAATGAATTACGCAACTTTGCTCACTGACTTATCAAGTTATCGACTTGACCTAATCAAAATAGTGGTGATCCACGACTCCACTATATCTACGAGATATCAAATACAACACATGGGGGATTCTCATTGGGGTATTGGTATGGAGGTCTACAGTATCGATCGTGTGTTGTGGCAACACATCCACGAACAAGAAGGTAACAAGTAGTGGGACGGTTATAGAGCAGTTGAGAGGACGAGGAGTAGTGGTCAGACAAATCTTCCTTATTTTTTGGAAACGACTCCACTACAATCTCCACAATCGTCACTCCTCCACCTCTTCCTAACTTCCACCACTTACGAGAAATCAGTATGTCTCCTCTAAAACTATAAATGAATGATTTCATCTATAGAAGAAAAAACAGAGATTTATCAAAGAGATAATCCATTCTTCAAAACTACCCATATTTTTATCACACTCGTGATTTCTCAACCTTCTTTGCTTCCCTCCTTAAGATCAACCCATCATCTCCACCTTTGTGACCGAAGCAGGACTTGAACAACCATTTCTTGGTTTAGGATTGTATTGTTCGAGTTTGATCTCTCGAACCTACCTAAAAGTAATTTTTTGCAGTATATTTATTTTCACCCTAAAACAATCATATAGCCATAACTATGTGAATATCATAACTACTTAGAGAATAACCCAACTCATGCACAAACAAGTTCCATTTCCTAAGAGCATTAAAACTTATGAATAGGTTAATCAATGCAACAAACTACTACAAGTAATCAATTCGAACAAAGGTCAAATTATACATGCAATTACAAGAAAATATCGATATATTCCGTAACCACACTATGCTACTTGTATTCAAGGATTATCAACTTTTTCGCTTTAAAAAACCTTAAATTAGCTACAGGTATGAGTATAAGTTTAGTTAATTGGGAACTTAAATAAATAAACATTCAATCATATTGGAGTATGTCAATTATGCAATTGTTAGACATGGTAGAATTTGTATGATAATTATGAGAGAAAATTAATTCATCAATCAAATAACATGTTTTCAATATTCGACTATATCCTTAACCAACAAAAAATAATAATGTTAGATACTCATGTTTTGGAGTTCACAATAATTGAGTTCAATAAGAAATAAAGCTTAGCAAACCCTAAATACGTGAAGAAGAGACCAAGCCACTTGAAATTCCGACGAAAAAGAGCTTCAACTTCTTTTGGGACTTTTTACGAACATCTTGTGTGCCTGTTTTTAGTTATCAAGGAGGTAGGTTTGCCTCTGATTTTCATGCCCTTATAGGCCTCATTTCATGAAATTTTCAGTTAACCCAACATTCCTAATTCATCTCAACTTCTAAAACCACTCAACAATCCTAACCTTATTCATTATTGAACCACAACATTATCGGCGACAACCACTTCTAGATAATTTTCACTGTTAGAATTTCAGTCCAAGAACCAAAAATATTTGATCCAAATCCTTACCCAACTCTTCAAGAAATTGAGATATTGTCTATGTCATTTTAGCTTCCTACAATATCTCCTTAATAACTTTGAATGAGACCCTATAATTCGTGTTCATACCATCCACAACCATCAACCCTAGTTCATAGGAGGAACGACGACTTTCATTTTTTTTTCTCTCATTTAAAACCAATAAAAAACTTCTTGCATCTCGTATTTAAACTTCTTGTTCTTCTTGGATTATAAAACCACTCTTAATCACCTTCCAATATGTATACATTCATCTTCAATTAACGGTATCGAGATATTCTCTTCTTCTTGTTTTCTTAGTTAAAATCACAACCTAGAATCATTGTTGGAGAAAATGAGGTTTTAATGTTTTTTGTTGGTCTTGGTGGAATTGATCTTAGGACTTATGGTTCACAACGGATACTAGCTCATTTTCATCTTTGTATGAATGAAAACTAACATTTAATCCCGCATAGGGAAAACTAAAAATGTTTGCTCTCCATATTACTAGGAATCTCAAGAACCCTAGCATGACCCTTGGGTCAACATACTTTTATGTGAAGGAGAGGACTTACGCAAAGGTCTAGTTGGTACAAGCACATATCTTTTATAGATGCACGGTGTTTCACATCGAAGCATGAACGTCGTCCATAAATAAGGGGGTGGCTGACTCGCGTGATATTATTCTCTTACGAAAAATAATTTATGTCGACATAATTTGTTAGTTGTTTTCTGCCTATTTTTTCTTTATGTACGCGCATCAATCAAGGAATTGATTCTACATCAATTACCTTTTTTGTACCCTCTCTATATTATCTATAAAATGAACTCGATTTCTTCATTCCAAAACACACCAGAAGTGGCTATTATCCCATCTTCTTTTCACATTTTCTCGCTTTGATTTGCGCTACTATATGTTTATTTATTTCTTCTATAATCTCTATTATTGAGTTAGTATGAGTGAGGAAATATTTTAGTGCTACATAGTATTTGTATCGGGCAGTTTTATCCTAGACGCAACCTCACCGTGGGGTATTAAAATTAATGAATCTGACAAGTGTGCTTACACTAAACTTGTGATTGATACTTGTATGATCGTATGCTTGTATGTTGATGATATGATTATGCTTGGTACAAACATGGATGTAACTAATTCCGCCAAGAACATGCTAAATAAAATATTTGACACGAAAGACTTAGGCCCCGCAGATGTGATCTTAGGGATGAAAATTAGAAGAATTATAATGGTTATAGTCTTAGTCAGTATCATTAATTTGAATATATGCTTAGAAAATATAATCGGTTTGATTATAAACCTGCTTGTACTTTGTATGATCCTTTTTGTAGACTCAAGAAGAATAAGGGGGTTTCACAACTTGAATACTCACGTGTTATAGAAATCCTGATGTATTTGATGAACTTTATGAGACCAGACATCGCTTATGCTATGAGTAGGTTAAGTAGGTATACATGTAATCCAGGGTAGGATCATTGAGATGAACTTATTAGAGTGTCAAGGAACTTGAAGTACACTTTGACCTTTTGTTTGAATTATGAGAGGTACTCTGTCGTCCTTGAGGGATTTTCTGATGCAAGTTGGATGTCTGACTCAGAGGAGTCTAAATCTACGAGAGGAAATATTTGCAGTCTCTGATAGGTGCATTATTTGCATTAGTTTGGTACTCTAATTCATTGATTTCTTTTTAGTTTGTATATTATTATGCTTTAATTTTGTTTGTTTTTGAATTCTTAGGAGTTTTGAAGTGTATTCAACCAAATAAGAAGAAAAGAGTTCATTACTACATAAAATGAACAAGAGGTCAAGTGCTACAATTGGAGATAGAGAAATGACCAAATGGAACTCATTCAAATATAATATTTCTTCACCCTATCTTGAAGGAAATTGAAAGACGAAGACAAAGCAAAAAGAATGAGGTCATTCCGACATCGGATGAAGAAGTTATGAGCAAAACAAGATAATATTGAAGACTTAGTTCACAGACCGTAGAGTTTGCAAACCATACTCCCCTGAATTCGTGAACTAAAAGGGTTTGGAAACCCTATTCAACTATTTTTCCACACTTTTTTGGGTATATATCTCCTATTTAGGATAGGAGTTATTTTAGGAAAGAATTTTCTAACCGACTAGGATTCTTGAAGGACAAGTCTTGTAAACCTATATAAATAGGTATTAGGCTTTGTAGAAGAGCGGATAAAATACACTTTACAACAAGGAGATAGGGCTTGGAGTTGCGATTGATCATCACGATTTTTAGGGTTTGCTTTACTTGTTTTATTATATATTTTGCATGGATTTGAGAATCCATGAGTAACTAAACCTTTCTTATTGGTTGGACATGTAATTCTAAGTTGGAAAACATATTTACCAATTGAAGTATTCATTCTCATATGTTCATAATCTCTTTAACATCGTTCATGTTCTACCGTTTATAACACCATGTATGATTGATTGCTTGGTTGATTAAGTCGCGAATTAGATGAGCATGTATTGATATCTATAGATGAACTAGGGTTTGAGATCTGGAATTGTCGAAAAATCCTTGTTACAAGTAGCATAACATAGTTGTTAATGACGGGGTGTTACCATGTAATTATGTGTAGAAGCGTGACCTAGGTTAAATCTGTGTGGCTCTTGCGCCAGATTGCTTAGAATAACCTCAACTTACAAAGATCATTGCTTTTATTGGGTTAAATTTGAGTGTCTCTTGCACCAAGTTATTCATTGAAAAGGATTCAAATAGTAGCTCTTGCGCCTTTGATGATAATAGGAGTTTTGCCGGAGAAGCATGTGATAAGATACTTTAGGTCTATTAACATTAAGAGTGAATGAATGCTGAGTATGATTCAGTTGATAACATGTTGGAAAATAGAAGATGAAACCTCTGACCAGTATTCTTTATCTCTGATATTCGTTTTAATTTATTTGTTTTAGTATAATTTAGTTATAATCACAATCAAAACCCCTTGTTTCCATAAGTAATCAAAATAACTTGATAGCCCATATCTCCCTGAGGAACGAAATTGTTATTATTTTTATACTCTAATCCATATTTGTGAAGTAAAGAACTTGAAAATAATTTTGCTTGGCTGACAACTGACCACTCTCGGTGGTCGCTCTGTTTCTTGGAAGTCCTCTAAACAGACATGTATAGCTCAATTCACTATAGAATCATAATTTATTGCATTAGATAAATCATGAGAAGAAGCCGGATGTCTAATATGCTTATTTGAAGACATTCCTCTCTAGCATAGGCTAGTACCAGCTATATCTATACATTGTGACAACAAAGCTACTTTAGCTAATACTAAGAAAAACTTTTATAATGGGAAGTCTATACACATTCGTAGAAGATACAACTCCCTGAAATAACTAATTACCTCGCCTGACATTATTTCTATTGACTTGGTGAGGTATAAGGAGAATATAGCTTACCCTTTGACGAAAGGTTTATCTAAAGAGGTAGTTAGTAGTGCAACGAGGGGGGTGAGACTTAAGTTCAGTAAATAAACTTGCCATGAAGGACACTCAACCTTGCTGACTAGAGATCCCAAGATCAAGTTTCAATGATACAACTAATTTGTGGTGAGCTAAGGTAAACAATATCAGAGAATTTCATTCTCTGTCCCTTCCTATGGTGTAGATGTTTTAGTATGCCTACATGGGAAGGTAACTTTTTAGAAGTCTTAATGGTTTCCATAGCTTCATTTAAAGTGGGGTGCAAAAGAAACAATATTGATGGAACTCACCTATCTGAATGTGGAAGTGGGCCACTTCCTATGAGAATAGAGTTGATTCTCTAGAGCATTCTGAGAAACGGGATATTCTCAGGGCCAAAATGGACACAATGACACGTACTTGGGAGAACCTAGGGGAATCTCATGCATGGAAATTATTTATGAATTACACCTAACATCGGTCATTTCAATACATTGCATTCACTGACCAGTAAGTAATTCCGGCAATACCTCACTAAGCAAAGGTTCAACACCTAATGGATATCTTTTGCTTATAGTGGTATTTTATTTTTATTTTAATCGATATTTCATTCATGCGGGGGATTGTTGGAGAAAAATGAGGTTTTAATGTTCTTTGTTGGTCTTGGTGGGAAATTTTCTTAGGACATACGGGTCACTAAGGACACTAGCTCATTTTCATCTTTGTGTGAATGAAAGGTAAAATTTAGTCCCACATAGGGGAAACTAAAGATGCTTGCTCTCCATATTACTAGGAATCTCAAGAATTCAAGTTTGAACCTTGGGTCAACCCACTTTTATGTGAGGGAGAATATTTGGGAAATGGGATAGTTGGTGCAACTATATATATTTCACACACGCACAATGCTTAGCACCGAAGCACTCATGTTTTCCGTCCAGGCGGGATGGTTGGATGGGCTTGGGCGTGGGTGTGGGTCAACCAAGATATATCTTTTTAGTCAAATTTGTTTTGAATTTTCTCCTTAATAAAAAATTAAAAATAATTTATGTTGTGCTTAATAAGGGGGAGGCTAACTCGCATGATATTATTCTCTTACCAAAAATAATTTATCTTGACATAATTTGATAGTTGTGTTCTTCCCCTTTTCTTCTTTATGTCCGCGCATCAAGCAAGGAATTGATTCTCCATAAATTGCCTTTTCTGCACCCTCTCCATTTTTCCTATAAAATAAACTTGATGTCCTCATTCCAAAACACAACAGAAGTGGCTACTATCACATTTCTTTCCACTTTTTTTCACTTTGAATCATGTTATATTGTGGGTTTATCTCTTTTTTTTCTGTAATCTATGTTGTTTAGTTCGTATGAGTTGGAAAATATTATAGTGCTATACAATATTTATATCAGGTAGTTTTATCCTGGACGCAACTACACTGCGGGGTATTAGCATCGCTCATTATTGAGGTGTACCAGTGAATAATTGTGTTAAGGAAAGCTTGATGATCAAATGACTTTGTCCTATTTTCTTGATTGATACTCAGTTCTTTCAATTATTTTTTTCAGCAGTTTTATTCTTTAAATTTTTAGTATTTTACTGTTGCAGTTCCAACAATCATCACAAACTCATTATTATATTCCATTTCTCCACCCATGTGATGTTTTAAACGCAGAATCCTTACTAATCATTTATATACTTCGTGTCCTTATATCTCAAGTTGGTTTTATGTTTTGCTCATAACTTCTTCGTCTAACCTCATAATGACCTCATTCTTGTTTTGTTGGCTTCGTAATTTCATTATTTACAAGATGACGATAAGAACCCATGGATTTAAATGACTTAAAATTGGTCTTTGGTTCTTCTCTATTAGTAGACTTCACTTCCTTACACTTCTATAGCCATTTCCATTACTTTTGGTTGCTTCGTCCTAACATGAAAAACAAAATAGAAAACAAGAGTAATACAAGGTAGAATGCAAGAAATATAACTAAAAAAAGTATGGAATTGACACTCGATACATGTATATTATGCATCTATCATATATCAGGTAAAGAATAAAGTCTGAGAATCGACGATATAATTGTAATAGCAAAGACGTAAGGTCTAAATAGCTCCAAACCCTTAGTTCGAAGAAAAAATTTACCGCAAGAAAACTTAGAAGAGTTAATATTTAGGTTTTGGTTTTGAATATGATACATAGTTTCTCGAAAAGATGCATCAAACTATGATGAAGAAAGTAGGTTTTCATTTGAACGATTTGGAAAAAATTTCGAATGATTTTATTATTCGAAAGAGGGAGAGATCGATAGCAAGAATGAAGGAATTGAGTTAGCAATGAAGAAAATTTAATTGTAAGAGCTTCTCTAATGCTATGGGTCAAAGTCACCTTATGTGGATGTAGCACCCCAGAATCCACCTACTTAGAAATCTAAGAGACCATACTACATTTTGAGGCATTAAGGATCTAGAACATCTATTTATGTATTGAATTAGAAGTTCTAAATGAAGATTAACCCAAATCTAAACCCTCTATGAGAATTTATACAAGAGCAGATCTTGAACGGTCATTGTCACGTGCACTACTTGATCTGTCTCTGAAACTGAAAGTGGAAATTAAGTGAGAACATCCTCCTCAGAGGGTTCCCAGTAGAAATAATAACTAACTTTCAAGTAATGACTAGCATGGTTTGAAGATAATGCAGGTTTTAATGAAAAACCGATAAATCATGGAAAAACAGATAAATCATGTCAGATAACAGTTATAAGGAAATATAAAGTTCTAGCAACCTATCATCCGACACACAATCAGAACAATAATAGTTGAGTGACATAATCCTTCGAAGTAGTAAGGTTGTCTCTTACGGATTCTTCAATGATCATTAAAGCGCCCTTCATGTAGTCAGATTTAGATTTGTATCCTTACTAGTACCTCATTCATACAAGCACTCTACATAACAAGCATTCAAAAAAACTAATGATGGTAACATTATATTCAAAAGAAGAATCTATCATGGAGGGCCCATTCAAACCATGCGTAATCCATCAATCATGTATGATGGGATTTATAGACAGTGGTAAAAAGAGTATCGTTCACTCAGACTTGTGAAGACTGATTTTAGATTTAATCCTAATTTAGACTAGAAAATAAATAAAAGATGATTATAAAATTACAAGGGACTGAGACTCAGGATTCCACCGTTATTCATACTCGAGTGATGCATATATCAATTCTTAACAATTAAAGCTCTTCTATGGACTCTATTTCTTTGTCAAAGGTAGATTTTCAAAACATTGATTGTAAATCCTAAGCATGGATCATCAAAACACTTAACATAAACATGAACCATCAAATTAAATGACAATCAATTAGTAAAAATCATAAATCAATTAAAATAAATGCAAAAAGTCATAAAAAAAACAATTATAGTTACCAAACAAGTATGAAAAATAGCTTCCTCCATTATCCCAATGTTGGGGTTTATCTCATCAGCTCAAAACACTCTCAAAAGACAGGTGCATAGCTCAAAAGTGTTTGAGAAGAAGGAAAATACAAGAAGAACTAACCAACTGAGTCGAAGAATGAATAAAAGGCTTTAATGAATAAACGACTCACTCTGGGCTATGTAAATAAAGGATTGTTCTTTATGTATAAAGCTCAGACACTGTTGCAGACACTATTCACAGAACCATTACAGAAGATATTGAAATTAAAAGAAAAGGCAACAGTTATTAATAACAGTGCAGCCTATTACAACGGCTTCTTCAAACTTTAGGCAACGATTTCTTCATCCTCTTCTTCACGAGCAGAGATGAATCTGATTTTTTTTGTTTCTGATTTTTGGCCTCCGCCCCCGGCCCCCCCCCCCCCCCCAATACTTCTATTGATTCTCTATTTATAATACATCCTCAAATCATCTCCAAACCTTCCATAATAACTCCTCAAATTTTTTTATTTCATTAAAAATATTCTCGGCAGATTTTCTTTCAACCATCGTATTTGACAAATCTCGATTAATCGAGGCTCGATCTGATGTTGTTGCTTTTCTCTATCTCGAGAATAATAGTTGTTTCTCCATTAGAAATCGAGAATAATATCTCACAGGATATTTTCATACTCGAGTCTTTCCTTCCAACTGATTTTTCTTCCAAATATTCACGATGACTTGACAAGTTTAAGTTATATACGAAACCTTTGTTATGAGGAAAGAATATCCTTGTCTTAAAACTGTGAAAATATCCCAAATTAATTGCAACAAATCTTCTCAGTTTGGAAACCAAAATTTCCCGCCAAAACTTATGTTTGAAATTAAAAGTATGGGTGCGCATAACCAAAGCTTGGGTGCTTTTATCAATTCTGGAGGTGCCTTTAATACTTTTTAAGCCCAATTTTTCACACTTATTTATTCTTCAAGAATACCTAAAAACATACAAAATAATAATATTAGTACATAAATTGAGAAATAACAATATACAAATTGGGAACAAATCAGACATATAAATGTAACTATCAATATATAAGATTCTCATCATCCTCCCCTTTAAATACCAAAATATAATATAATAGCTTTCTCAAAGTAATTTAAAGAAAAGTAAACATCCATGTATGAGACATGAGCTACCCTGCATAGTAATAATATCGATGAACAATTTCGTCCCCTATTTATAATATAGGCTGCAATTCCGCCCCTAGTATTAATATCGGGAAAGAATTCCGCACCCTATTTATAATATTGGTTGCAATTCCGCCTCTGTAATAATAATGACACCATATTCTAGTGTTATGTTTTTGGGACCCATATATCATACCAATCAACGAGAAACCTCCTTTCTATTTAAAAAATAAGTAAAGTTGTAACCACTTTTCAGTCAATAAAAAGAAGTATCTTTTGAAAATAAGTAAAAACTCCCAAAACAATGATATTAATTGTTTCTGACGATCCAATCACATCCCAAAATGTAAAAGAAGATAGTTTGTATTACATACATATATAGCATACTTACACATATCATATAGTATCAAAGATATGCATGCATTTGCCAATAGATAGCTTGTAAAACAATAATGAATACAAGAGAGTTTGTTATTGATTCCCACCTCATTTGATGACAAGCCACGCCTACCTTGAGATCCGTGATCCACAGATCCATCTTTCAAATCGATCGTTGTTAATATTAACTAACTTTTAATCACACAAGCACTCTAAGAATATAGCCAATATGCTCACACAATATTCCTAACACAATATCAAACAAGTTCACAATTAATAGCTAAGTAAAATCCTAATGATTCTAATTCTACTAATGGTTCTATAACCGAGTATTTAGTAATTTTATCTTAAATAAATATCTACTCATCCAAATTAGATGAATTTCAAGTCATTGGAAAGCCCTCGAAAAACTCTACAACTTTCTAGAGGAACCGAAAGCTAATGTAGGCTCTAAGTGGTCCAAAACATCAAATTAAGCAAACTAACCCTAAACCCAAGCCCATTTGGCTCACGGGTCTGGCCCGGACCAACACACCGGTCCATTATCCCATGGACTAACTCATACGGGTCGACCCGTTGGCCTGCTCCATGACCCGTACTCGTCTTTAGAAAACACATCTCAAGGGCCGTAATGGTATGACTCGTTTGTTTTCCAAGGGTTTAATAGAAAACACATCTCAAGAGCCGTAATGGTCTGACTCGTTTGTTTTCCAAGTGTTTAATAGAAAACTCATCTCAAGGATCAGAGTTTTGGGGTTCATAAATCACTCATCTTTTATTTAAAAGAGACACTTAATGGCTCTTTAGAAAGATGACAGTCTCCTCTACAACTTTTGCTTGCTGGCTATGATCAAATTCTTACTAGAACCTATCTATAAAAGCTCATACATGTTTTCACTCACGGTTGTTTACAAATGAATTGAGTCGGACAGAGTTATTTTAGAACGACCATATCTCACTCGGTTCTTAACCAAATTGGGAAAACTTTATATCTACATAAACTAGACACAATAAAATAACATTTATGTTTATAGGGATAGTACTAGTTCAATCTTTAAGGTACCTATATAAATATATACATTATGGGAAGAGAGACACAAAACCACATAAAATAATGATTTTTAAAATTAAGAAATTGGTTGTTTTTTTATTCATTCTTGTATCTAACACATACAAAATCCTTAAAAATACATTAGAATGGATTAGAAAGGTTACCTTAGCTATATATACATGTTCCAACATCTCCATCATCCATATTTATTCACTATCATCATCATCATCCTCTCATGATCAACTTTTTCAAGAACACCATTTTCAATCTTTATATTTTTTTTCCTTCCTCTTTAAAATCTTTGTTTTCCATTTTCACTCAAAATTCATTCTAGTTTTCTCACTCTAGCTAGCTAAGTATACTCTACTATGATCTTTTTCAAACTCATCATCTTCCT
This sequence comes from Papaver californicum, assembly GCA_023531435.1. Classification (NCBI taxonomy): domain Eukaryota; kingdom Viridiplantae; phylum Streptophyta; class Magnoliopsida; order Ranunculales; family Papaveraceae; genus Papaver; species Papaver californicum. Next base: position 1,250,614 of record JAJJMC010006637.1, on the reverse strand, counting down.
TAAATCATCACCACCATAACTAAACTTTTATCATCTATTTAACCACTATTACTATATCTTCTCAAAATTCTATCTCATACTAGCTTACCATTTCATTTAATACCTATTAAGACTTTTAAGTTATCAACTATTTCTCCTTCCATCTTTCTGTTTTTCTCCTAAACATGCACCACCTCCATACTACATATAAGAGAAGAAAAACTTAAGTTTAAAAAATTAATTTTCAATATGAAAGTTTTCTTACACTCTCGATACACCATTTGATATGGATTTAATATTCCATCTCTAATAGACTGTTAAGGGGTAACTTTTTACTAAATAAAGGTCCAGTTAATTTAGAGGCCCAGTCAACTTAATTTGACATTTGCGGTCAATGGTCTAGGTGAAGTGTTGAGTTATTTTAACTCCGACTCCCGGGTTTATATCTTCTTTGTCCGGCATCCGATTGACGCGTTTAAATAGTCCATTTCGCATAATAAGTAGTCCATTTTGTATAGTTTTTTGATATCTATCTAGTGGTACTAATATCTTATCAAAATTATTATTTTATTTATTAATATAATTTAATGCTCAAATTAATTAAGTCATTAGGTGGCGTAATTAACACTTGACCAGTCTAATGGTATTGATCTACTTGCGGGTCCTTACAGTGGAGGTCTAAATAATACATTTTTTTCATGGTTCATCATTACATGACAAAAAAAGTTCACCTTAAAATTCATCTCCAATGCTCAAGGTCTTATTTAATAAAAAGAAATTTAAAACTTTAGAAACAAAATAATGATGTGGACTTAAGACCAAAGGTCATAGAGAAAGTCTAATATATACTTTCTTCTTCACCCCCACTTAGACATGTCATATTTCTTTATGACATTGACCCTTAAATCGGAGATGATTTTTTTTTTTTTTTTTTGAAAAAGTGTTAAATCCTAGATGTCATATTTTTTTAAGACCTTAACCCCTTACATTGGAGATGCTCAAAGGAAAATTGAAATGAGAGTTAAGGTTATAAAATATCTCATTATACACGTGAGGAAAGGGTGGAACAATATTTCTTCTCTTCTTAATGATGTTTGACTGGGAAGAAAAATAACATAAAATGTTTCCAAACACACAAACTGGTGGCACATGTATTTTTTCCTTCGTTGTTAACAGCTACAGTATATAGTAGTTGTGAATTTAGCAACAACAAATTTTGTTTGTTGCTAATTAGCAACAGCTCAAACGTTATTGCTAATTTTTGTTACAAATCCCCAAATTTAGAGTCGTGACAAGTTCCCTTTTTGTTTAGTTAGTATTTTTCATAGTTTAGCTAGGATTTAATGTCTTTTAAGATTAGTTTTGTTTATCACCTTCACTTGTCAACGATAAATTATCAACGTCTTTATGATGTTGTGTCAACCTTTTGTTGGCTTTCATTGGTTATTCTTGTTTGGGTTTTTAGTTTTCAAGTACATGGGTGGTGACCTACGGCGACCAGAATCTTCATTGCCTCCTTTCAAGATCTTCATTGCCTCCTTTCAAGAATTGAACCAAATTACTCATTTGGAGCATATCAATTTCAAAAGGAAAAAAAACATCAATAATGGTACGTATGATCCAAAAAACCATTTCTCTTCTGATTCAATCTGATATTTTTCATACAGATTCTGATGTTCTAACTTTTCTCTTGTTAAATTTTTTTTTAATCAATATGAAATATATTAAACTTAGAAGTTGTAAAACATAATGTTCTAACATTTTACAATTCCTTCCAACACTTTACATTTCAAAATATTGTGTTGGGATCATTATCTACAAAATAACATTTTTTAACACGACTCCATTTTTCTTATTTGCTTTACCATTAAAGTACCTATTAACATACTAAAAACTACAATATTAATATTACCCAAAAAAGGAAGCACGTCATCGAGTATATTTTTCGTCCTTCACTCACAGCTTAACTGCTTGTTGTTCAAAGAAGAAACTACTTCCTTATAAATTGTTTTGAGTTTGATTTCCTGAATGCTTAACTCTACAGCCCATTTAAACAATTTCTGGATTGCTATATTGGCAAAATATTTATTTAAAATTGATCCTTACTTTCTATCAAAGCCCAATTTTTTTTCTATATCTTATTTTGCTTTCTCCTATTAGATGCCACCACATAGAAATATCAGTACACCGATCATGTTCCTTAAAAATTTTATCCCAACTATTCTCTAACTAGTAGATATTTTCAATCTTATTCCAAGTTTGTAATTCATCCTCAAGATCATTTAACACTTTTTTTGAAACAAGATGTTCAGGTTTAGCATTTTTATGATCTATTTTTTTCAAAATCCTTCTGAATATGTTCTTAAAGACAGTTTTATTCTAATTGTTAAAATCAATGGTTAAATTTTTAAGAATCTTAAGAACATCATCTTCAGATTTTAATTTATTTTTCTGCCAAGCATTATCAAAGAACACCCTATAATCTTTATGTTCTAATCAACCCTGGAATATCGAGTTAGAATTCCTACGATAGAGGATCGAGATTCTCTAAAAAGCCAAGGTCATGGGTGACCAAGAGGTCCCACTTAGAAACTTGGGATCTCAGCAGGTGAAGGTTGGCCAGTGAAAGATAATCAACTAGTTTTGATATGAGTAGGCTCATAATAGGGAGTAAAGTATTTATACTACATCTTATGTCTATTCTTAATAGGATCTAAATCTACCATCAAAGGATTGTGATCTGATGCAACTCTAGTTAAATGATGTACAACAACATCGTAGAAAATTCTAAACCAATCAACATTAACAAGACATTTATCAATTCTTCCCTAATATTGTATATTCCATTTTTACGATTAGTCCAAGTAAAAGGATCCCTAAAAAATTTCAAATATATAAATCTATTTTGTTAAATCACACTTTGAATTAACCCAGTTGCACTAGAAGAAGACTAATTTCCGCCTTCCTTCTCATTATTATCTAAAGTAAATTTCAAATCCCCCACCAACATCCAGGGACTCTTTATTTGTTCACTTAGATTCTGAATATACTCTCACTATTCACATTTCCTTGAATATTTATAGCACCTTACATGCATGAAGTATACACAAAAAGCCCTTAATTGTCATATAAGTAGTTATGATATTCAATTTAACCTCCTATAAATGAGCATTTACTATATTTCTTCATGCCATTAACTGACCCCAAACTTTTTTATACATGGAATTATAATCCACTCTCTAAACTGTAACTTCTTAGCAGTATTTTTCATTTTTCCATTTTAGTCTCATAAGTAACCACAATATCAGGTTTATGCTTTTCTAGTAAAAAAAATTTATAATTGATTTTTTTGTACTATTGTATGCATGAGCATTTCATCAAAATGTTATCATCTTATTTAAAAAAGTAATTGTACTATTAACATGCAGGAAATAAAAGATTGAAAATAAAAAAGATAAAATATTTATAAAAGATCCAAAAAATAAAATACTTAAAATCCTTTTTCATAAATTTTATTTGTTTTAAACGGCCTTTATATAGGCTTACAAAGATAAACCTTAAAAACCTTAAAAAAAATCTAAAACTAATTTTATTTTCACTTAACAAATATTCCTAATTTCTAGGAATTATTCTAATAACTTAAACGTGAAAATAGACTCCTAAGACTAGGATTACACTTGGACTAAATTCAAAAATATTTGAAAATGCTAAAACCCTAAAAATTTTAGATATCAAATTATCATAATCTAACGGGTTTGAATTATTTCCAACAACCTCCCATAATTCAAACACCTTTTATTCACCATCATCACATCATAACAAAACTTCTCCACCGTACATCATCATATAATCATCATCATCTTCATCAGCATCATCATACCGAACATCAACATTATCACCACCATCATCATAATTTTTTTATTAAAATAAGATTACATCTTCTTCATCATCAAATGTTCCTACACAGAAATTTGCATTCTCCTCTTTGGGTTTGTCACGATAATATTTTTCGATATGACCAAACTTCTTGCAGTGGTAGAATTGCAGTGGCTTTTAGTCTTTGAAGTAACAAACATCAGTAGTATGATTTGTTCTTTTGCATGTTGAACAATGAGAAGACTGATTTTTAGCATTTTCCCTAGACATAAGAGTTTTCTCTTCATATGCTTCATATTTCAGTAACATGTTTAACCTTTTTTCATGTGCTTGAAGAGACCCAGTTAGTTCATTTAAATAATAAGTTGACAAATCTTTGAATTCTTCAATAGCAGCTACTACATGCTCAAATTTAGAGGGAAGAGAACTTAATACCTTTTCTGTAATCTTTGATCAGAGAGTACTTCGCCATAAGACCTGATTGCATTCACATTTTTCGTAACTTTGTCGAAAACTTCTGTACTGATTCATTGCTTCCCATGGTAAAGATTTCAAGCTCACGACGAAGAGTTTGTAGTTTCACTGTAATTACCTTAGTACCTTCAAAGTGTCTTTGTAACACAGTCCAAGCTTCTTTTGATGTTTTGCAATTAGAAATATTTGGATAAATTGAATCATCCAAGCCTTCTTATATGAATGACAAATCTTTAGCATCTTTCTTCACTTTTTCTCTATACTCATTTCTTTGAGTTGTTGTGAGCCTTTCATCTGGATTAATTTCATTATAAACATTTTCTACTAATTTCCACATATCATGAGAAATTAAAATAGTTCTCAATTTGATAGACCGGAATTTGAAGTTGTCACCTTTAAAAATACGAATGTGTAGTTGTGAAAGTGTGCGATTGGTTGTCATCTCCACATGATCTTCTGGCTCTTGATGCCAAATGTATAAAATAAAAAATAAAAAAGATAAAATATTTATAAGAGACCCAAGGAAATAAAATACTTCAAATCCTATTTCATAAATTTTATTTGTTTCAACCTGCCTTTATATAGGTGTTTGTACCATTATCAAATTATACACGCGTGAGTTGCACATGCCACTTCGTATTCATAATCCTGCTTAATATGGAAGTTTGGCTAGCTTATTGTAGAAGCCCAATTTGTTTATTAAAGAAACATACTGAGTTTAATGTGGAAGCTCAGCTGGCTTATTGCAGAAGTCTGTTTTTTTTTATTATAGAAACATTATGGACTTATTTTGGAGGCCCAGTTGGCATAATATAGAAGCCCATTTGTTTATTGTAGAAACATTCTACGCTTATTTGGAAGCCCAGTTATCTTAGTATGGAAGCCCATTATTTTATCATAGAAACCTATTGGGCTTATTTTGAAAGCCCAATTGTCTTATTATGGAGGTCCATTCGGTTATTGAACTGGGCTTAATTTAGAGGCCCGGTTGGCTTATTTTGGAAGTTAATTTAGGATAGACCCAAATCCTGAGAAGATATACAAGGATCTTCCAGAATAGACACAATCCTGTGAAGATATACAAGGATCTTCCAGGATAGACACAAATCCTGAGAAAATATACAAGGATCTCTCGGGACAGACTTAAATCCTGAAAAGATATACAAGGATCTTTCAAGATAAGTATAAATATGAAGAAGATAAACATGGATCTTCTGGGATAAATACAAATATTAAAGGATAAGTACAAATCCAGGTGGTTATTTAGGATAACTACAAATCAAGGTAGTTATTTGGATGACTATGAATAGATTTGGTTTCTGCCTATAAATAGAGACTGAAATCCAACTCAAAGGACACAATTTTTACCCACTTTCACCATATTTCATCTGCTTAGAGCTCTCTCAATGCTTTCTAATCTGGAGAAAAACCATTGTAATACTTATATCAATAAAGCTTATCTCCCCAAGGGGTTTCATCTATGGACGTATGAATAACTCACCGAACCACATTAAATTCTTGTCTTCATTATTTATTTTTGATGTTCTTGTCTTATTTCGCATCATCATCAAATCAACCGTGTTTCGTGCCTAAAAGTAATTTTTGGTACAAACATTGGCGCCGACTAAGGGGATATACGAATAAAAGGATTGTGTTCCCGGTGAGAAAAGTCTTACAAAAAATATTAGGGTTCAGAAAAAGCGTCGCAAAAAAGTTGCAGAAAGTGTGGCAAAAACAGTAGCAGAAAGCGTGACAAAAGCACTTCCGTTGAGCCAAGCCAACCTGGTCCAATCCAAGCCTCCATAGTTCCCAAGCCGAGCCTTGCCCGAGCCAAACCGTCTGTCAAGCTAACCTGTCCAATTCCAGTTCATAAACAGTTCATCCGGTTCAATACAGCCCAGACCGGTTCAGTTGTCTAACCTAGACCGATCAGGTTCTTCTGATTCGACCATGATGTGTCAGTTCCCAGTCAGTGTTTCCACGACATCATTTGATCCAGTCAGTGTTGTTACATCAACAATATCGTCATGTCAGCAATGCCATGTCAATAGTCTTGTCCATTCATCAACGCCACGTCAGCAAACCTGTGATATGTCAGCATAATGTGCACAATCATCACTGCCATGTCTACAACAACATGTTCGTTTTGTAAAAATCTTGTTTCGTCAATAACTTCTTCGTTTCTTGTCCGATTTGAGCTATATTTAGGTCATCAGATTCATCTTTCGAAGAACTACAAGATGGAGAAGAAAAATTTTATGTTCAGAAAAGTATTATTTGTACTTGGATCAGTAACATGATTGAGCATAAGGCCTTGCCACAACCGCAAGTACACCATATTCAACTCAAGTCTCGACTACACAAACATCATACGTCCAATACTTGGTACAAAGCGTCGCATAATACGTAAGAAAAATCAACATACTTTAAAAAGGTCTTACAATAGGGGGCTTCCTTTTCAATATCACTACAAGTAGACTAGGGTTGAAGGAACGACCAAGCTCGGTAAGGTGTTATTCCTCCAACAAATGGTTTATGTAACAAATATGTACTTACTTAAATATAGGAGTAAACGACAATCAATGTGCCTAAAGAAGTACTGGAGCGAATGTGCAATCAATGTGCCTAGTCAGATACGGGAACAACCTACACTCAAAGGAAGTAAGTCCTCGATGTCACTATTATTAATTTATCCAAACACCGAATTTCAAATATGCATATGAAATAGAAGAGATTTTTAAAATGCATTCTTATTAAAGAAGAAAGCCAATAAATGAAACGTCTTTCTATTAAAGAGAAAAGTCAAGGGGAAAAATCCCTTACGATTGTAGTGTGTATGATCGAGTAAGGCTTGCCACCGGTAGACTTCCTGGTAGTACTTCGCAAAAGAGGATTCCTTCTTAGAGGACCAAAAGAGTTGGTGGATTGGTTTGAGAGAGACATATTGCAACCAAAAAAGAAAAAAATGGTCAGTCAAGATTCTTCTTACAATTGTCTGAGTTTAGAATGATCAACTAGTATTACAAAAGCATTAATGGACTAGACGTACTATACATCGTGGACCACATGTATCACTACGAGTAATGGGGGCGGCTAGGGTTGAAGGAACGACCAACGCTCGGTGAGGGTAAGTCCTCAATGACTTTTGTAATATAAATCCAGTTATAGTCAACGCACACCTTGGTTTTAGTTAGAATTGAGAACACTTTTTGCAAGTATTTATTAAGGAAGTACTTGTAATGTTTTCTAAAAAAGAGAAAGACAAAACCAATTGTAATGGAACCATACCTTCCTTGTGTGACTACACTCTTGAGAGGTAGGGAAGCGATTGTTCGCTGAGGCACATTAAGGGGTTGTAATGAACATTCTGGAGGCTTTTAGGTTTTTATCTCAAGGATACTTCTGGCCTTATACGCAGAGTGACGCAAAAGCATATGCAAGAAAATGATTGGTTTGTCAGCTGCATGGCCCTCTCAAAGAGGCCAGCAAATGAGCTTCATCTGGTTACGAGCCCGTGGTCAATTCATCAAATGAGGATTGGATATTATAGTTCCATCTCCCGTTGCACATGTAGGCGTTAAGTATTTGTTAGATGCAACCGACTACTTCACCAAATGGATAGATAAACCCGCAAGTGAAGGCGTGTACTGGCTAAAAAACTTCAGCAGCACCATGGAGCCCAGACTCTAGAATTCTTTTAATTTGAAGAAATTTTTTCCATTAGGGTAAATATCAGTTTAGTAAAGATCTTATTTCACCAACCATTATTTCTTTAACAATGAGATGACTATTCGAGTACAGAAGCAAACGACAATTAATATGCCTACGCAAGAAATGGAGCAAAAGGCAACCAATGTGCCTAGTCAAACACATGAGCAACCTGTATTTAAATGAGAATAATACTAAAGTCTAAAGAAAAAGGTGAAGCTGAAATAATTCAACTACTTTGGATTGTCAATCACTCGAAGTAGCATATGGTTAAACGAGATAAAGGTAATTCTTAACATTCTTTATGTTAGGAATATAATCTATGGTCCACAAATATAATATATCATCCATATGAAGTTTTTCTATAAGAGAAAAAAACTAAAAATTTGGGATGTTTTTCTATTAAAGAGAAAAGCTTTAAACAATGCTTCATATAGAGGATTTGCAAGGATAAAGGAAAAGATGTTATATGATTTAAAGAAGTATATTACCTTGGGTTGTTGTGAGCTTGATGTGCAAAGTAGTTGCAATCGATGAACAAGGCTAAGATAACTTGGCAAGGGCCTAAAAAAAAACAGAAGAGATGGTCAGTAATGTTCTCTTGAGAAATCTTATGCTAATTTTCATCATTATGGGATGATTAGTCGAGCTAAGTGACGAAAGCTTGTAACTCTGGTTGAGTTTGGAAGCTGTGGTGTTGGTAATTGAGAAGATCATAAGCTTAATACTTCGATACATCCAGCAGAAGCGTCTGACCATTCTCGGACATTAAATAGCAAACAATATGGAGAGCATGAAGACAAAAAGAAGAGTAGCAACACTCGAGATAGCAAGCTTGATTCATCTTCAGCGCACAAAGGAGTTCTCTCACGGGATTAGGCTATGGATCAGGCATCTCCGTTCGCAGGATAACCAATTCGATGCTACGCTGGAAGGATATGACAAAACAAGTTTTGTTTTGTTTAATGGGGATTGTTCCCTGTACGAATCTCTAATTCGATCCTGAGTAGGTTTGGAATCTTTTCCGGTTTTCGCAGGCATGTAGAGACATGCAGTACTGTGAAGAGAAGTAAAAGAAACAACAATAACAGACGACAACTCCATGAGTGGTGGTTAGAAGTGATGATCCTAGGCTACGATTTTTGGCTGGGATTAAGATGGATCATCGAGAAGAAATTGGAGCTGATCACAGGCGTATGCGTCAAGCTGTATAAACTATTAAAGAGGAAGAAAAACGCAGATGAAGTAAAAAAAAATGATTGAGAGACAAAAAGAATGATGAAGATACTTAGTTGAGGGAGGCAGCAAATCCCTGATGTGAACTGCTAAAGGTGGTGCGAATACGTAGATGAAGAAAATACATGTGATAGTAGTTTGACACGGTGTGGGAACTTGAGAGTTTCAAAAACAGTTGAATACCAATAATGTTTGCGGCTACGTTTCTCTCCAAGGTGATATTGATGTGATTAACTGAGAGGTGGAGACTAATGGGTCACTATGACGTATGGTGCCAGTTTCGGGCCTTTATAGTTCACAAAACAAACAGATCCTGTACACTTAAGTTGGCTGCCATTGATTTTGTCAATGGATTTGAAGATTACTGTTAAGCTTAGTGAAAGAAGGTTACTCTACATTTGGTATGCCATGATCTTGTGGGATGTAAAGAAGGGTTATTTGGCAATTGCCAGTTGATATTTTCGTTAGCAACTTCAAAAGGAGGCAGAAGAAGTCAGCTCATTGGAGTTCACACAATGAACCTTTGGTCCCCTGGGTTCATGGATGCAGGTTCCGAATTACTCTCTGTCTGCTGCGGTCGTCATGGACATTATGTCCGTCTTGTGAAGAGTCACAACCATGGGTTATTCATTTGATGACATGAATGTTGAAGTAATTGATGAGTCAGCGGTTCAGACATTTTTCGGGTCAGCACAGGAATACACAAGCAACAAAGGTCATGGGCATATATTATTATGTAAAGGGAGATGGCCAACATGTACGTCTGGTTGATGTGGCGCGAACAACCAATCCAAGTGGAGTTGCATAGCACAGCACAGGCCAAGGCAGGCTGGGTTAGAATCATTGAGGACTTATTTACTACCTTGCCGTACTAGATCAAAAGCAAGGCTACATACCATGTACCCAGGTCGTGGAACTAAGCAATAAGTGCGAAGACCAAGCTGTACGCGGCTGGACGAGAAGCTACACAATGGTCGTTAGCAGCTGAGCAACAGGTCCGCAACAATTGGTTAAAGGGAAATAGAGAAGGTCACTGAGACTTTTAATCAAACAGGTTATGTGCCACTCTTCTCTTGCCCTAGCTTTAGGCTTTTGTGGCTTCTAATTTCTCCAAAAATTCCTGCAATATCAACAAACCCATCATTTAAAAACCAAACGACATACATTCAACTCATTCAGCAAATACGAGTTAAGAATTAACCCAATGTTGGGTTGTCCTCTTTGACTGGACATACGGCATCAAAGAACAACCTTCCTATGTTCTTATTCTTCCCTTTTCTTAGCTTAAAACGCTATTCATACCCTGAAAATTCAAATTCCAATCGAAACCCATCTTTCTTTCTAGCTTATCATCCTCTCGACCTTATCAAATTCATTACCCAAACCAACTAATTCTTTCAATCTTCGCTGGTTTGCAAGAGCTCGATGTTTAGTGAGCTTGAGTCGGAATGATAAGAAGAAAGATGCGGAGATCGTTTTGATTGCTTTAGGCATTGGAATCAAAGACGAAGAACGGGTCAGATCGTTTGCTCGAATTGGAGATGAGTTCATGCTGAATTTCGATAGCAAGAGGAGGAGTCTGTCGAGAGTTTGCTGCCAAGGTTAGCCTTGGGTCCAGTCGTGGAAAATAGCCACGAGAGCTAAAAGAAAAAGAAGAAAAAAAAGAGCTGTCGCTCTTTATTCACGACTCAGTTTAGACTACGAGATGAATGGATTGGCCCTTATCATATGCATGGCTGCCTATAGAAATTTTTCTATGGAATCCAAATAGCAGCCACTTAACACCATGAGAGGGTCGATAAAGATAAGCCTAGCAATGGCTAGTACCTAATGTCCATTAATGCTAAGTCCATATCAAATGAAATTCTACAAGGAGTTTGGAAGCGTTATTGTACGCGACGAAGAAGTAAGTTCAGATTTTAATTTTTTAATTCATCACATCCGATTTATTAAAAAGACTCACTCGTTTAATATACAAGTTTATTGATTTATTAAAGAAATTCATTCGCTTAATGTGGAAGTTTATTCGGGTTATTAAAGAAATTCAGTCATTAAATATGGAAGCTCGTTCGGTTTACTAAAGAAACCTGCTTGCTTAATAAAGGAGCTCGTTCTGTTTACTAAAGAAACTCGCTTGCTTAATATAGAAGTTCGTTCGGTTTAATAAAGAAACTCACTCGCTTAATATAGAAGCTTATTCGGTTTATTAAAGAAACCCACTTGACCATCTTTTCACAGCACCTACTATACTAAGCTTATGTCAAGGGTTCGTTTAACGAGTAACCCGGGAGCGTCATTATATACAACATAAAGGACAGCTTAGATTTTAATTTTTTAATTCATCAACAAGTTGAGAATCAAGAGGGGGCGATGTTTGTACCATTATCAAATTGTACACGCGTGAGTCGCACATGCCACTTCATATTCATAATCTTGTTTAATATGGAAGTTCGGCTGGCTTATTGTGGAAGCCCAATTTATTTATTAAAAAAACATACTGGGTTTAATGTGGAAGCCCAATTGGCTTATTGCAGAAGCCTGTTTTTTTTATTATAGAAACATTATGGACTTATTTTGGAGGCCCAGTTGGCATAATATAAAAGCCCATTTGTTTACATTCTGGGCTTATTTGGAAGCCCAGTTGGCTTAGTGTGGAAGCCCATTGGTTTATCATAAAAACGTATTGGGCTTATTTTGAAAGCCCAATTGTCTTATTATGGAGGTCCATTCAGTTATTGAACTGGGCTTAATTTAGAGGCCCGATTGGCTTAATTTGGAAGCCAATTTGGGATAAACCCAAATACTTAGAAAATATACAAGGTTCTTCCAGGATAGACACAATCCTGTGAAGATATACAAGGATCTTCCAGGATAGACACAAATCCTGAGAAGATATACAAGGATCTCTCAGGATAGACTTATATCCTGAGAAAATATACAAGGATCTTTCAAGATAAGTGCAAATATGGAGAAGATAAACATGGATCTTCTGGGATAAATATAAATATTAAAGGATAAGTACAAATCCGGGTGGTTATTTAGGATAACTACAAATCATGATAGTTATTTGGAATAACTACAACTAGATTTGGTTTCTGCCTATAAATAGAGGCTGAAATCCAACGCAAATGACACAATTTTTACCCACTTTCACCATATTTCATCTGCTTAAAGCTCTATCTATGCTTTCTAACCCGGAGAAAAACCATTGTAATACTTATATCGATAAAGCTTATCTCCCCAAGGGGTTTCATCCGTGGGCGTAGGCATAACTCGCCGAACAACGTTAAATTCTTGTCTCCATTATTTATTTTGATGTTCTTGTCTTATCTCGCATCATCATCAAATCAACTGTGTTTTGTGCCTAAAAGTAATTTTTGGTACAAACAATAGGCTTACGAAGATAAACCTTAAAAATCTTAAAACAAATCCAAAGCTAATTATATTTTTACTTAATAAATATTCCTAATTTCTAGGGATTATTCTAATAATTTAAACGTGAAACTATGCTCCTAAAGACTAGGATTACACTTGGATTAAATTCAAAAATATTCAAAAATGCTAAAACCCTAAAACCCTAAAATATTTAAATTTCAAATTATCCTAGTCTAAAGGGTTTGAATTATTTCCAACGAGGATGTTGGAATTATAATTCATTTAGGATTATGATGTTTGTTTGTTTTTTTAATATTTTGATATTTGAATAATTGTTTGTTAAATGTCCTAGTCTTAGGGAAAATACTAAACACGTCCAAATTGGGACTTAATTCTTAAAAATTAGGAGTTGTATGTGCAGTGGGGTTTAGGATTTCTGGGTAACTAAAGCCTATATAAAGGCATTGTTTTAGTTTAATGAAAATACGTAAAATATTAACAATGTAGTTTCTATTTTTTTACTGTTTTGATTCAATCACTCTCATTCCTCTTTGTATCATGTTGGATTTCCCAAATGGTATCAGAGTCGGGCAAAGAGGTGAGTTAGGGGAGTGTTACAAAAAAAATGCTTATGTTTTAATTTATTTAATGAAAAGAAATTTTTTGGTATAAAAAAAGATGATTTTTATGATGGAAAAGTTGTTATCAAGAAAATTGATGAAGTTTTTTTTGTCTAAAATATATAGAAAATTCTAAATATTTTGTTACAGGCTATGGTTTTGATATTTTGTCTTGCAACGTGTTGGTTATTTTGCCTGAAAGGAAATATTGATGGTGTTGTGAACATGATGAAGGTGCAAATATTTAATTTGCATAGTATGTTAGATTAGTTGAAATGATACATGATGTTGATTAGCTAATGATAATAGTGATGACCGTGACGATGATGATCTTTTATGATGATGATGATGATCTCTAGCTATAAGAGTTTTTTCTTCATAAGCTTCCAACTTTAGTAACATGTTTAACCTTTGCTCATGTGGTTGAAGAGATCCAATTAGTTCATTTAAAGAATAAACAAATAAGTTTTTGGATTCTTCGAGAGTAGCTACTACATGCTCAAATTTAAAGGGAAGAGAACGTAATACATTTTTAACAATTTTTTGATCAGAGAGGTCTTCACCATAAGACCTGATTGCGTTCACCATGTGAGAATTAGGAAATGTTTTTCTAAATGGAATTTCAGTTTTTATTTTTATCAAAAAAAAAAAATCCTAACCAACTTCTATTAATGGGATAACATACCAATATAAAGTTATTAGCAATCACAAATAAATCAGATAATAATTAAAACAACTTAAAACCAATCATCCTAACAATAATTAAAAACAACAGTGGCAGTGAACAAGGGCACTACCAAATCTACTCATCTTCTTCATCAAGTTCATCAACATCATATCATCATCATAGTTTCCACTGTCATTCATATTTGCCTCCCCCTTGAAAATATTCCCGGCCTCGAATGCCACAAGTTAACTGTTAACTGTACTTTTATCATCATACAGAGATTTCCGACGAGTTTCGACAATCTTCCAGCCAACATGGGATTTGATGGGCACTTAATTTATATATTTTGATTGTCTAATTCATATTTACTATTACTCGATTTGTATTAATTTTATGTTTTTATAGGTACTATACATAAAATCCGAAGTTACGAAAAAACTAGTTCGAACGGGATAAAATTATCAGCTGCTCACCACTGGTATATGAAGTCCAAAGAGTTGAGTTTGGCTGAACTGTGAGCTGAGTGTCGACGTCATAGAGAAAGAAGGTGCGTCTTGGGCATTGCATTGGAGTGAGTTGGTTAGACCAAGAAAGTGTGAAATAAAACGCACAAAAAGTAAAGAAGTTTGTAGATACCAGACGGGTGTAGGCGTCATGCAGATAGAGGACCAAGAAGTAGGTGGACGGAATGTTGTTGGCTAGGTGTTGAAACGTACATGCTTTTCTCAGGATTTTGACTGAAGGTGTATGAGGTGGGATAAAAGTGTCAGAGGGGCTGTCAGACTTGTTGGAAGGTGAAATAAGAAAATGGCTCTTGTTTGTGCGCCATAAAAAGGCCAATTGGAGTTGTTGTTGACCGAATAGGTGTTGGGATCTATTGGCAAGAGTAGAAGCTGGGGCCAGGTCATGATATGAAAGGCATAGAGTATGGAAGGCGTAGAGTAGGTTTGATTAAAAAGTGAAGATGGGGGACAAGACCAGGGACTGATGGCTGCGTCAGTAGAGGGTAGGACAGAGAAATAAAAATGGTGAGCGGTTAGAAGAGAAGGCGGAGAGGAAATAAGGGGTGTGTCAGGCGGACGATGAAAATTAGAGTAGGGCTACGGTGAGAGTAGGCAGGAGAGAAGAAGGGAAACTGATTGGGGGAAAATATAAAAAGAAAGAGATTGTGACGTGTGAGAGGCTTCTTTTCTTTTAGGACTTTTCTTTTAGGACTTTTCTTTTAGGATTTTTCTTTTAGTTTTTCTTAGAGCAGGCAAGGGAGAACAGAGAGGGTGGAGTATACGGCGGATAAAAAGAAAGGAAAGGGAGAGATGCAGGTGGAGAGAGACGGTTGAAGAGATTGAAGGCGACAGTGATTGATAGAAGTGAGGAGAAGCGGATTTCTATTGGAGATGGCAACAATTAAAGCTAGAGAGAAGGAAGACCTAGGGAAAGAGAGGACTATTAGGTAGGTGGCGGCTTGGAATTGGTGGTTGAGAAGGGTTTTGTTCTCTTTGTTGATCGGAGACGGAGAGAAATACAGGAGCAGAAATCAAAAAGGGTTTAATCTTTTACCTTTTTACTTTTTTTAATTATTTTTATGGGTTTTCAGAAACGCACCTCTATGTTCTAATTGATTTATAGCTGGGGTTTAATGTTGAAACCACTTAAAGTTTTAGATCAATTAAATCGAATTATTTGATACAGACTACTATGATTTGAATAGATTAATTCCATGATTTTAATTTATTGATTTAATGAAAAATTAGTTGTTGCTTCACCGGTTCTGTACAATACAGTAACCTACGCGCAGAATTAATAGGATAGCAAATATATTTGTCTACTTATTTGATATTTCATGTTTGGGTTAAATACTTAGATAGGGTATGCTTAGAAGAGCCATATATTATTTGTGAACCTATAATTAGTTTCGTATAATTTTCTCGCTAACGCAATTAGATGGTGTATGCATGAGACTTAGAGCTTCTGATACGTCATGCTTAGAGCGTCCAAGTGACATTTGCGACTCTAATACATATAATAGGTGTTGTCGATAGAACGAACAATAGATGAATATTCAGGAGTTATGTTTCACTTCAGTAATTAAATAAAAATAGTGGTGGATACTGAAAACCCTGGTTACTGTTTCTCCCATTTAATTTATTTTATTAGTTTAGTTTATTTTTCTTGTTTTAACTTTATTCCGAAAAATCCAAAAATATTATTCTTGATTAGTTAATTGAGATATTGATTGCAGTATTGTCCTCGCTCCCTGTGGGTTCGACCCGTACTTGTCGTTGTCTGCATTGTAGACACCATACGATTGCTGTTATTTTATATAAGGTTTCCAAATCCTATCAATTTTTGGCGCAGGTGCCAGGGAGCGGTTGTGGAATATTGTAATTAGTATTTTTGATTTTCTAATCGCAGTTTAGGTTTTATTTTTATTTTTATTTTATTTTTAGGATTTTAGTTCTTTTTGACTAGTTTTGTGTCTTAGAATTTTATTTTAGGTACATTTGGGGTTGCTCTTGGTTGTCTAACTCAACAAAATTCGTTTGCTCCAAAATACTAACGAGTTTCTTGCTTGTGAGTTATATATTGAACGATTTGGACAGGTTGGACGCTCATTACCCTAAATTGTGAATGTTGATACGAGGTACTAGTACTACTTTAGTGGGAAAATACTTAGTTGAGTTCTTTGAACTCTTCCGTTCCAATTATAAGGGTAGGAGAAATTATTTATTTTTATTTTATTTTCTTTGTATATATGGAGTCTGTTTGCATGATTATTCTAGCACCAATGATCTGTTAGAGTCTTGCTTGGCCCCTTTTGGAGCCTACTACGATGAGGATAGGTATTTGGAAGAAGTTAATGCGTTGTTAGATTATGCACCCGTTTTTTTGGATTATGGAAAATGGCAATGTAAACCTGGTGATGAGGTATGTGTTAATTCCGAGGAAACTGTATTTAAGCTTTGACTGAGTACCGGTGAATCTGAATTTCTTTCCTGTAGGTCCAGTAAAATCACCACTTTACTCCATCTTAGGAGTCAGGCTCGGAAAGTGATCAAAGACCCATGCCTATGAAGATAATAAAAATTAATATAAGATAATACGTAAAAAAAAAATTAAATTTAAACATTGAAATTCTAACAATAAATTACCTGAAGAAGACCAGTATTCCCGGCAATCTCAGTTCCTATAACCCTCAAAGCTTTTCTAAGGTTGGTAAGTAGGTAAGCAAGGGTGGAAGTTCCCCATGAATAGTCATGCGTCTTCTGGAGATCCGTCAACCATTGTAGAAAGTGAGCGTTGACCCTATTTCTTGAGTTGTCAGCGAAGAAGATGGTACCAAGCATATATAACAGATACGCCCTGGCTGTACGCATAGCTCTAGTTTCATCTATGACGACCCCATCCTTTTCCAATTGCAGGGTTCCTCCAAACTTCTCCCTTAGACTACGCAACAAGATCTTCTTGGTCATACCTAAACCTTTCTTCGTTGCTACACCAGGTTTATCTCCAGCAGCCAATTTAAACTCTAACTCGGCTTCTGTCTTCTCCCATCCAAGTGTATCTTTGACAAGGACACAGAGATGACTCCAAGACATGTTGTTGTCAAAATCTTCATACACGGCTTTTCCTTCAATTGGTAAGACAAAAATTGACTTGACATCATCCGCCGTTATTGTCATCTCGCCGAATGGGAGATGAAACGTATCGGTTTCAGGCCAATAACGTTCCCTGAAGGCTGTGCAGATAACACTGTCATATTCTAACATAGATTTGGTAATTTCGGGAGCTAACCATGTACCATTTACGAGAACTTGGACGGCCATACATTCTTCAGCTAACGACCAATGTTGAGCCCTTTGACGAACCAATTTCTTCACGGCCTGTGTATGATCTTACAAAGAATAAAAACAATCTTTTTTAACTTGAAGTTACACAAACGGAAATTTAACAAAACAAGAGAAGTTTTTAGATTAATACCCTTGTCTCAGCAACTTTGGCATCCCATGAATGCGGATAGCCAAATAATATTGCAGACCTATTTGGGGCCTCACCCCAAGGTCTTCCATTCTTCTTCTTAGGCAACAACACGTCTTTGCTTTTGGGAATATGCTTCCCTTTCGGTTCTGGATGCTTCCTTGGTTTTTTTTCCTTCACTTGAGGTTGAGTAGAAGCAACAACAATTTCTTTACCTTTGCCTTGAGCGACAAAGTGTTCTCCGTCCGTCTCTACTTCATCACAATGTTCCTCTTGTGGTGGTTCTCTATTCACAAGCGCACCTCCACTGAACACTGGTAGATCTTCGAAGTTATGGAAAACATTATATTCCTCTTCAGGTAATACTTCTTGAGTAGAGCTACCACCCCCTACCTCAAAAGTCTTCTTCTTATTTTCGTTCTTTCTCAAGCCTCTATTATCTACCCCTAAATGAACTCCGTGGCGAGGGATTGGAGTGTGATCAATTGTTAAATTATTACCCCTCTTCTTTTTCCTACAACATACAAGCAATATAAGTTAGATAATTTACAAACAGTTCAACACAAGCAATCAATCAAAAATTTGAAAATTCATAACTCTTTACGGTTGGGTTACACATATCGAACCCAACCGTAAATAATCAACAACAAGAAGTTAACCTACGCAGGAGACTGTACGGTTGAGAATTGACAATCGAACCCAACCGTAAATAATCCTCAACACAAAAAATTTCACATATGCAGAATAATTTACAGTTGGCAATTAAAATCAAACCCAACCGTAAGAAAAAAAATTCTTTGAGCGCAAAATTATTTACGGTTAGGTTCAGAATCGAACCCAACCGTAAATAATCCTCAACACAAAAAGTTTGACATATGCAGATTAATTTACGGTTGACAATTAGAATCAAACCCAACCGTAAGAAAAAAAAATTCTTTGAGTGCAAAATTGTTTACGGTTGGGTTCAGAATCGAACCCAACCGTAAAATATCATCTTCATATCCTTCCTTTTAATTTACGGTTGGGTATTTTAAAAACTCAACCGTAAAATTATACTTACAACCAGTTACGGTTGGGTTCAAATCGAACCCAACGGTAAGTTCTTGAGAACATAATTTACGGTTAGGTTTTCCAATCAAACCCAACCGTAAATGTTTCTGGAAACCTATTTTTTTTACAACTCCATCAATCAAACAAGAAAATCAATCACTTTATGGTTCTAAAAATAACATGGGTTTTGTTGAATACCTTATATACACCATTTGTTGTGGTTTCGGAGTTTGATTTTGATTGTCACCACCGATTTGTTCTTCAATCTCTTGATTAGGTTGTAAAGTTTCATTTTGATTGTCATCACTACTACCTTCTATACCTTTAGTATGATTCTTCATCACGAACTTTAGAGTTTAATCGACGAATAATTTTTCGAATCGACGAGGAATTTCGATGGAGAAAAAAAGTTAAAATGGAGAAGGATGATATACAGTTGGGTTGAAGAAAAAAGGGTTTGAATTAAAATGAAAATGTATTAGATTAGAAAGGTTTTATTTTGTTTAGGTTTTAATAGAGTGAAGGATAATATGAACATTTAACATAGTTCTAGAATACCCCCTAATAAATTATTTAGTCACTCTGAATCCTAAGGAAGCCCCTCTGTCAACTTGGCAGCCCCTATACGAGGTTTCTATGCGTTAGGACAAACAAAGGATATAGTCATTCGGACCACTTGGCTATCTAATAAGCCTCTTGGTGTTTTACGAGTGCTTTACTCTCAATTTTCGGTTCAAATATCATTTTCGGAAACTTCCGTCATCCACTCATCATCCGTGTCATGATTCTCAAATTTCATTCCTCTTGCTAACTAAACATCAAAATCACGACATTCACCAAATGATCCACCAGAGAGACTGACACGTTGTTGGACCATGACATGTGAGTTGAGAAATCAAATCGGTGCAACGCAAAACGCATGATCCAATCATAACCTTGTAGTAAAAGTGAAGATCTGTCTGTAAAAAGTTTTCATGCACAAATTTGAAAGCAACAATTGAATAGGACGGTTTCGTGGTGGAAACCAACATGGATACACGCCTTTCTGTTAATTAGAATCTAATTTAATTATTACTCAAAGAATACTGTAAAGTCTAAGCCATTCACTAAAACATGCTTAATTAATAAATTAAGTAATAATCAATTACAATTTTATGATTCAACGTACCAATAAACACGTGTCATGATCTGCTTTACTCTAAAATTACGTCCTTCAGTGATTTTTCCATCTTCTTCCAACTTCCAAGCAGTTAAGCTGTATTGTATTCAATCATCACACCTCTCTGTTTTTCTCTCTCTGTCTAGATTAATTTTGTAGAGTTCAATTTGTTTCATGGCTGAAAAGGTATGTAATTCAATTATCTTTCATTATGTCTCATACCCTTTTAGTGATTTCTATGTTCTTTAAGTATATTTTCATTTTAAAACTTGGGTTTTTCAAGTTATTCAACTCTTTTTTGGATACAATTGAGCAAAATGAGTGATCTTGATAATCTTGATGATAAAAAAAAAAGTTGTTAATAATCTTGTAGTGGTTCAATCCATATGAGCGATCTCTCTTTTGACTGCACAAGTTCCTTACATTAAATATGTACAAATTTGGGGTTCTCTTAAGGTCTGTTTTTCAACATTTGTGTCTTTTAGAGACATAAATCATTGAATTTTTCTGTCAACAAAACTTGGGTATTGATTAAATTTATTTGTTGTTTCAGAATTCAACAATAGTGTTGAAGGTTGATCTTAATTGTTCAGAATGCTGTAAGAAAATCAAGAAAACTTTATGTAGATTCAGCTGCGGTAATAATCCTCTTTCTCTACGTGTACCCTTTGACATTTTAATGTGGTTTTGAGAACTAAAATATAGTTTCATGTTGTGTTCATCATTAGAAATTCGGAGCCAGATAATCGATAAAAAGACGAACACAGTGGTGATCACTGGTCCGTTTGATCCCAATTGCATGGCCAGGAAGCTATGTTGCAAGGCAGGAAAAGCGATCAAAAGCTATGAAATCATACTTCCTAAACCGGACCCACCGAAAGTGCCTACTCCTGCACCAGAACCAGCTGCAAAGAAACCTGCACCAGCACCAAAGGAAACAGAACTGGCACCAGCGCCAGCGCCGAAGAAACCAGAACCAGTTCCAGCGTCAGCGCCAGCACCAACACCAAAGAAGCTAGAACCAGCTCCAAAAGAACCAGAACCAGCATCTGCACCCGCACCAGCGCCTAAGGAGCCGCCACTCCGTGTACCAATTATATTTGAACCCGAACCAATAACAGTTCCTGGATTTCCACCAAGTTTTGGAACATGTCGTGGGCAATGTTATCAAGGGAATGGTGGAGGACCATGTTACAATGGTTTTGGAGCACCACTACCATTTTTCGATTATTATAGAAGACCACCATCACAACCATAGCCATGTTTGGATGGTTACGGAAGACCACCACCGCAGCTACAACCATGCTTTGATAATGGTTATTATGGAAGAAATAAGGGTTATCTTCGTTGTGATTATTTTGGTGAAGAAAACCTAGCTAGTTGCACGATAATGTGAACAAACTTGGTGGTTGCTCATTTATATTTCCAATTGAGTTTTGGTCGCATAAGATGCCTTATCTAGCACAAATGATGATCAACGTTGATGACCTAAATATTTTCTAATATATAAATTGTACTTCCTCGGGAATAGATGATCTATTTATCTTTAAATTTTATCCGCTATTAGATTACCTATATCATTAAATAAAGAGATATTTTTTAAACTATCATTTTAATTGATTATTTTTAGTATAATAAATATGTATAATTTGATAGTCATGTTTATATTTGTTATATAGGTGTTTTAAAATGTTTTTTAATGGTATAAAATTTACGAAAATCCGTCATTTTGAGAAACAAATCAAATCAAAATTTTATTAATTATTATCCATAATGATATAATTATAAAAAATATTTAAATATACTCCTCTCTCCTCATTGCCTTAAAAATTATACAAATTTAAATAGGATCATCTATTTCCGGACGGAGAAAAATATATATCGTGCAAGGATGCCCTACGTATCAGAAAATTTCCATTTGGTTGAATTTAAGAGATATTTGTCGACAAAATATTTGTGGGTCTTTTTTCTTATTTCTATAGAAGAAATTCCGATAGTTATCATTTGAGGTTGAACGTAATTCGACAATTACTTTATTTTGGTAGTTGAGGAAAATGATACACAAATAGATGTTTCCGTGTTAGATTATCGACTTTTCTTTTTTAAGAATATACTTTAAAAATGGCTTTAACTTTTTTTTTGGTGTAAAGAAAATTTATTATCATTAAGATTGAATTACATCAAAGTTTGAGTCTATAGAGAGTTGCTCACTAATACAACTTGGAAGGTCAAGTACCCAATCTTTAGATAACTTCTCAATACGTGCAGTTTTTTAGATAATATCTGCAACTTTATTAGATTCCTATGAAACGTAGTAACATTTCGAGCTCCTAAAAGTTTGGAAAAAGAAAGTAACATATCTAAGGCAATGATGAACTTCCCAGGTAGCATTAAGTTTCCCTTTAGTTACTGCATCCACAATGTTCCTAGAGTCTGATTCAAAATTTACTTTCTCCAGCTTCAAACTCTTAGCCCATCTAACAGCTTCCCATAAGGCCAGCCCTTCCACCTGTTCCAAGCTTACTACCCTGTTGATGAAGATTGTCCTCACTCCTTTGAATTCCCTCGCAAAATCTCTCAATATTAGACCAATGCCACCTCTTTTTGAACATTCTAAGAAAGAACCATCACAATTAATGGTAAGAGTATCTAAACTAGGGGGACACCAAGAAGTGTTTATTCTAGCTTTATGTCTAGCATTTGCAGCTAAACTGTTGGACCCGCACAAATTATTTTCATGACAAATCAAAGAAATCGTATGCATAAGAGATTGAGGATTAAGTTCAGTGTCTTGAAAAACCACCGAACATATTTTAGACCAGATAGCCCATACAATTGTATCTCTCATAGCTATCTCAGTATCTGATAAGGAGTGGGGTTCATCTCTGTCAAACCATTGAATAATAAATTCCCTGAGACTTGATGCTCAGTGTGAAGACCTGACATAGCAAACCAAATGGATCTAGAGAAACTACAGTGAAGAAAAAGGTGAGTGTCATACTCCTCAGCAGAGTTACAGAGGGGACAAAGCTTTATTATATCCCTGATCATAGTCGAGAATTTGACTCTTGTGGGAATTATGTTGATGAGACATTTCCAAAGAAAATGCTTGATCCTGGGCATAACTGGTAATTTCCAAAGTCGACTCCATATCTTTTTCTCAGTAATAGAGGTATTAAGTCGATATTTTTCCTCATACAACTTTCTATAAGCTGATTTAACTGGAAAAAAAACATGTTTTTCAAGCTTCCATATTAGAGAGTCCTTGTACTGAATATGAATTAGAATACTGCTGATAAGAATCACCACTTCCATTGAGAAAATCTCATTGAGAAGTTCCATGTTCTAACCCTCATTACTGCTATCAAAGAGTTCATAAACATATGTAACTCTATATGGATCTGTAGCATTCTGAATTGGGAGAAGGTGGATGATGTAAACTTGGTATCCAGTCATGTAACCATATCTTTATCCGCTGACCATTTCCAAGATTCCAAACTGAATTCTCTTGTACAAACTGCATCTCAGACTGAATACTTTTCCAAGACCAAGAAGAATCTTGTTTAATGACAGAGTTAAAGGGATCACCATTATAGAAGTATTTAGCTGCTAAGGCTTTAGCCCATGGTTCCTCCTCTCTAGTGCATAATCTCCAAGCAGACTTTGCCAGAAGAGCTCTATTAAACAGTTCAAGATCTCTGAAGCCTAACCCAACATCTTGTTTATGTTTACAAACATTCATCCAACTTATAAAGTGTCCGCCTCTATTGTTACTCTTTTTCCTCCAAAATTTATGTTGAATTGAATTCATGTTGTTGATAGTGGTTTTTGGTAGCTTGAAAGAGACCATATGATGAATAGGTACAACATTTAATACATTCTTGATCAAAACACCCCTACAACTTGTGACAAATTTTTTTCTTGCCATTTTGATAATCTCACCTCCATTTTATCCACCAGAATTGAGAATGGAACTTTCTTCTTCTTACTAATAAACAAGGGGAGCCCTAAGTCCATTTGCTGCACTTGAAGAATACCAGCTAAGTCTTTACAAACAGAAGGATCAAGATTTTTACTAAAATAGACAACAGATTTCCCAAAGTTGATAACTTGACCTGAGCATTCATTAATAGCTTCCAAAAGATGTCTTGTTTGAGTGAGATTTGCCTTGCAGAAGAGTAATCAATCATTTGCAAATAATAAGTGATTAATTTTAGGAGCTTCTCTACCAATCTTAATACCTTGGATCCTTTTAGTAGTCTCACAGTAAGCCAAATATCTAGAGAAAGACTCCATTGCAATAATGAACAGAAATGGAGATAAAGGATCTCCTTGGCGTATCCCTCTTGTAGGTTTAAATGGCTTATATGGTGAACCATTCAACATGAATTCAATTTGAGTGGTGCTTATACATTGATAAATGAGTTAACACCATTTTTCAGCAAATCCAAACTGCTTGAAATATTTATGATAAATTACCATTCCAGCCTATCAAAGGCCTTGGACATGTCCATTTTTAAAGCAAGATGACCACCTTTTCCTTATTTTCATTTAATGCAATGAACTATTTCTTGAACCATAGTGATGTTTTCTGAAATCAATCTACCCGGAACATAAGCAGCTTGCATGGGAGATATAATCTTCTCAGTATGTTGCTTCATTTTTCTTGCAATTATTTTTGAGATCAGTTTGTACACTGTATTACGTAGAGCAATGGGCCTGAAGTCTTCAGGTTTGAGATGATTCTCCTTTTTGAGAATTAGAGTAAATCTGGTAGTATTTAGTTGCTTGAGAAGAAAACCAGAATAGAAGAAAGTTTTGACCATCTGACATACGTCATCTTTAACCACCTGTCATTGAGTTTGATAGAACCCAGGAGGAAAACCATTTGTCCCTGGTGATGTCCATGACTCCATAGACATAAGAGTATCATAAATTTCCCCATCATCAGGAATCTTAAGCAACTCAGCATTATCCTCCTTAGATATACACTTTTGGATATATTGAATGAAGGGGGAGCTATCAACTGGAGTAGAAGAGGAACTTATTTTGGAGAAATGATTAGTTAAAAGATTTTCCAAAGATTGTTTGTCTTGACACCAATTTCCAGTTGAGTCTTAAAGTGAATCTATTCTATTCCTAGCTTGTCTTCTATTTGCCTTTATATGAAAATACTGGTGTTTTGATCAGCCTCCTTGTAATAATAATCCCTAGACTTTTGTTGCCAAAAAGTCCTCTCCATATTATTTCATTTCTCAATTTCTTCTTCTAGAATGCACACTTTAGAAGTATTTGAACCATCTATATCCGAAGATTGAAGCTCAGCCATTTGAATCTTGAGATTTGCAATAGTATATTGAATGTGACCAAAAGTGTTCCTATTCCACAAGGCCAGATGTTTCCTGCAGTTATGTTGCTTGTTTACTAAAGTATAAGCTGCAGAACCAAATTTATTAATAGACCAAGAAGATTTTATTTCATCAACACAAACAGAGTTTTGAAGCCAAGTTTCAAAGAACTTCCAATTCCTAACCTTAGTATAATGAGACCCATAAAGATTAAGCAAAATAGGAGTGTGATCAAACCTATTTTGGGTCAGATGAACTAAGGTAGAATCTGTATAAGTAGTAAACCAATTACTATTGACAAGAGCTCTATCTAATCTAGTATTGGATTTCCCTGTTCCATGGCTATTACTAGTCCAAGTGAATGGATTGCCAATACATCCTAAATCATTAAGGTCTGAGTCCTGAATTGACTTAGTGACTAAAGAGGCAGTAGAAGTATAAGTGTTTTTATATCTCTACTCTACATTAAGAGTAACATTTAAGTCACATATAACAACCATGGGATATGAACATGAGTACTAAGATCATAAATTTGTTTCTAAAATTCAGGTTGTTCTTCTCTATATGGAGTGCCATAAATAATTGATAAAAACCATTCACCCTTGGAAGGATCATTTTGAACAATAACATGGATCATCTTTGTTTCAGAGTTTACTATTTCTAAACTAAAACCATCCTTCCACAGTAACATTAAACCACCGGCAAGACTAATAGATGACGCATAAAAATAATTTGGGAAGTTAAAATATCTTGTCAAACTTACTATTCTAGCATCATCAATTTTTGTTTCACATAAAAAAATGATGTCAGGATTATGAAGAATATTAAGATGCATAAGATGGTCTTTAGTAATTTTTGAGCAGAAACCTTGACAATTCCATGAAAGCAGTTTCATAACGAAGCAATAAGGGATGGAGATAGTTAGAAACTCTGGTAAGAGAACTTGTAAACAACGAATTCTAGCAAAATGAGTTTGAGTGGAAGAGATCAAAATAAATTATGACTAGGTTCAGACTTGAGATGAATAATGTTGTAAATAACATGTAAATGAAAAGCAGTGTATGAGATTATGTCTACTTTTAACAGATATTGAGGACATAATAAGAATAAAAGAGTTTTGAAGAATAAGATTTTGAATATACCTTCATTGTAGGATCCTCTTTATTCATAGGAGTATACTCCTTGGCCCATTAATAGATTCCTCATTTGAAACCATCAACACTTCGTGCATTTGCTCAGAATAGGTAGTCATTAACTGGAAGTCTTCCTTGTCCCTTATTTCATAAGTATTTGAGGCCATCACAATAGTTTTCAGAGAGGGATCATTATTATTTATGAAAGGTGGTTTATTTCTTGCCCTCTTACCATTTCTGGCAGTTTCCACTTCTATATCTTCAATAGGTGACTCATGAGTAGCTTATTGTGCAACTCCTTCCAGCAAACCAGAATCGCGTCCTTCTTTGTTATGTTCTTCATTTAAATCTTTGCAATATTGTTCATATTCCTCATTGGTTATAGCTCACTGCCTTAGATATTCTGCAACTTCAAAACAAGCCTCATCATTATGCGCTACCGTCCAGTATTAGTCACATAAATTATGTGGCTGCTTCAACCAATGATAGTGTATCCAAACTAACTCTTTCGAATTTGAATTCCACCATTCACCTCTTTTGAGTGGCTTATCAAGATCTATTTCAATTTTAGCTATTATCATATTTCCGAATCTTAGTCTACAATTTTTTAGGTCTGTAGAGATCTTTGTACCCAGGTCTTCTATTGCTTCATTAATGACAGCTTCATGATGATGTTCGAGAAGTATATTCTTAAATTGAACACTCCATTGTTTTTTAGAAAATATATATTTGTCATATGATATTTGAGTGGTATATTCTTGTAATGCAAGCAGGCAACGCTTTACGTTACAAGGGGAATTCTTTAGGATCTTTGAGACATCCTTTTGAGAATTAAATTTGAAGACATACAGAAAATCACCAACCACCCTGGTCTCTTTTATTTTATATTTTTTCCATAGGATATTCAGCTCCTCTTTAACATCAGAAGTCTCTATCTCATCTTGTGTTATGAGTTTTCCTATCAGTGAGTGAGTCCACAAATTTGCAACTTCAGCTAAATTCTTGGAGGAACCAATAACTCCTCTAGTTGGTTTTGTAATATTTCTTTTGATGGAAGCTTTCTTCATCTGGTCAGTGATACCCATTATCTTGCTACTTGTTGAAGACTCCATATCACATAAGGCACGCCACAGGATGTTTAGGTTGTGATAATAGGGTTGACAGAACTGAAATATATTATTGAGATTATTTTGGGGGTTACATACCTCCACAAGATCCAGAAATTTTTTCCTCTGAATAAGGTGAGGATATTTATAAATTAGGTAATATTTGAAATTGTTAACTGCCTTTTTGTGCTTATAATTCAAGGGACTCCTAAAATTTAGGACCAAATCAGAGGGAGAAATTGAAATTTGAATTTTAAAATTTTTGAGAATGGGTTGAGTCGGTTGGATCAGATGATTTGTGACTTGAACAGGGTGAATGTAATGAAGATCAAACTTTGACATATTTATTCGAGCTAGCAAAGAAGTATAGTTCTGCAATATTGCATGATGGAATAAAACTTTCTGTAATAAAACTGTTTGAGGTGACAAAACTGTCATGAGGCAAATCTGTAAACTGGGGACAAAAGTCCAAAAATGGATGATACTCATAAGTTTGAATCAAAGAGGATCCTTAAGTTAGAAACCCGTTAAGATGCTATATTAGAAATATTTTAACAAAGAAAACAAAGTAGTAGAGTGATTGCAAAAAACTAATGAATTTTTGGTACTTAGATGATTTTAAATACTAGTTGCTGGATTGGACACATTAAGATATAACAAGTTAAAAAAGGAAAACTTTAACAAGGAAAACAAAATAGAGACAATAACATAGATTGATAATATGCAGGAATTAATCACATTCCAACTAGATGGTTTGAGATCGAGAAAGAAGAGAGGGAATTTCAAAACTGGGTTGAGTCAGTCTGATCGCCCGATTCACAGAGCTTTACAGTAGATTCGAAAGGTTGATGGTGAAAAAAAAATAACTTTTAACTTTTTAGATTTTTGATAGGGCGTTCTATGTATACCCCAGAACCTAGTTAGTAATTCGCTGAATTCGCTAATTGTTACGTATCATTTGGGTACGAATTATACCGTGAACTGATACATGTATTTTATGGAGATTTCAATTATACATGAACTTTCTATTCCGTATTAGAATTCGAGGGATAAATTCGAACGAATTTTGGGGGCCAACCCAATTTTGAGGAGATTCTTCCTAATTTTTGCCTTAGGTCACTACGAAGTAAAAATAAAAAACCAAAAACTAAAACTCCTTACCATATTTTTATTAATAGTTAAAATGACCTTTATGTATTTTTTTATTTTTATTTTATTTTTCTTTTAAACTTTTTCTTTTTTTTCCAATTTTAATTTTAATTTTAATTAATTTTTGTTTTTGTTTTTATTTTTATTTTTATTTTTATTTTATTAATTTTTTGAATTTTCTTTTTGTTTTTCTTGTTGAGTTTGGTTCAACTAAGTTTTTTATTATTCCTAGTCAAACCTCAATAAGCTCTACATATGTTACGAACATACTAAGGTTCGGATAGGAAAAAAAAACTCAGTCGAACCTCAACATATTATTTATATTGAAGAATAAATTGAGGTTTTGCTAGGAATTTTTTTTAGCAAAAACCTTAATATAATCTTTATATTGAAGTTCGGCTAGGAAACTCGTTCAAAAGGACTGTATTGGTTACTTTGTTAGCCTAACTCGAAGTTCAGGAAGATTATTTTAAGTTGATTAGAGCCGCCTTGTAACCCAGGGAAAAGTTGCAAAAGAGACAGGGTTATCAAAGCTCTTTAGAGCTTATCCTGTTTCTCTTCGACTTAATCTAATTCAAATCGTTCTAAGAAGTTTGCTAAAACTGTAACTAGTTGCCTTTCAAAGGAATAAAAGCTGGTCTAGAAACAATCTAAGTGGAGCCATCATGCTTTTTGTTTGCTAGATTCAATAGGTTTGATTTGATTAAGTCGTCCTTGTTTGTGTACGTTTAGAACCCCCTTCCTGTTAGGATTTATTTTCTTAGATTTTTTTTAGGAAGTTTTTAGAAAATGTCGAACTGGTATTATGAGGATCAATACAATGAAAATCCGACTGAATTTCAAAATAGACATTATCCATACTATCAACATGGTGTGGATAGTAGTCGGGATCACCACCAACCTTTTGGAGGTTATTACTCATACCAGGGTGATCCCAATTACTATTCGTACATACACCCGTCTTATGAACATGAAAGTGAGCAAAATTCGAGTTTTTTATCTTGGAGGATGACCTAAAGCAGATGCAACCTAGTAGTCCTTATAATGAAACTATTATGTCTCTAGAAGAATCACACGAGCAGTTGTAATCTAACACTATTGATCTAGTTTTTTCTCTAGATAATTCCATCAAAAAGTGCACTGAGGATACAAGAAGAATCATAAAGGAGATGACTGAGAATAGACATAGGTTCATACTAAGTGTGAATGAAAGTCTTGAAAAGAATAATATTGCTAAAAGTGATCTTAATTTCCAATATAGTGCTACCCTTGATAATTATTCACATAGTCAAAAGGACGAGGATAAAATTGGTAACACTACTTATTTAGACGAGGTTCAAACATCTTCATATTATTATGATGATGAGGATAGTGTTGGTGGAGAACTTGAAATATACAGGAATAGTGATCAGGAAATTGTCACTCCAATTATGCTTCATGATGATAGTGTTATTTCTGGTTCAAATTCAAATAATTTTAATGATTATTCATCTATTCAAAAGGAAGACGATTTGACTAGAGATACCATTGTTTTAGACGATGTAGAATTTTCTTGTTTAGAAACCGTTAATGGTTTAAAGGAACGAGTTTATCCTGATAATACTGTTTTAAAGTCCAGCGGTTTAGAAACAATAGTCTTAGGTAACAAAGATAGACTCGTAGAGATTTTAAATATGAGTGAGGATGCACCACCTGATTATAACCTAGAAGAAGCAATTGACTATTTTCGGGAATCTGACGATCTAGAAATTAGGGAAATTGTGACTAGTCTATCTAAAGACACTGAAAACTTTAAGTTTGGGGGTGACTATCATTCTCCCTGTGCTTTTACATTAACTCTTAGAAAGGTCCCTAACTTGGGCCTTGACATATGCACCTCTTCCATTTCACAAGATCATCTTCAAACTAGCTTCCCTGATCCTGTTGATATCCACAAAGAAGTTCAGTTGTTAGAAACCCATCCTCTGGTCGATGTGGTTTATCTAGGAAATAATACCAGGATTGACTTTGTTTTTCCCACCAAAATATTTTCTTCCATATGTGGGAACGTATGAATTTCAAATGTGTCAGTTATTAAGTTTTGAGACTAAGCCTAATTACTTTAGGGAATTAGAATCAACATATTTATTTAAGAATGACCACCTTCATAGTAGTCAATTGTGTGAGTAAAATCTGATTGACTTTGAGGATCCACAATTATTTAGGTTATTATGATGTGCTTCTAAGTTCTTAGTTGAGTTATTCCAGACTCTACAACCTGATCCTGTTGATCCTGCCCACGAGGAAATCCAACCCATGAAAATATTTTATTTAGACCCTTTTATAGAGCCTGAGCCTAAACCACAACTAGAAGTAGTTTTCTTAAACAGAAACCTAGATAAGGGTGTGCTCGGTTTGTTCATTTTCTTGGCCTGTTGCAGTTTCCTCTTATTTGTGATAGCACTATTTGATTCAGATAACCCACAGTTGTTCCGACTATTGCTATATGATTTTATGAGGTGACTAATTCTTTCTTAGTCTAGATGAAGACTTTAAAATTAGCACTTCTTGGTAGGTAACCCATGCTCATGCGACATGGTAATATCTTTCCTTAACTCATTTCCTTCGATTGGTAACAGTTTCTCCTTGTTCATGCTTTTAATCATTTATCTTTAGAAACATTGAGGACACTGTTTGATTTAAGTTTGGGGGTAAGGGAGAAACTTCTAATGAAATATGAAACTCCAAAGTCTAGAAATTTGTGAACAATTCAGGATGACACTAACCATTCTAGGTAGATGGAAACTTAGCTCTTTTTCTATAGGAATTGGTGTGCCCAGTTAAATGGTCTATTCATAAAATGACAAAGTTCAGGTGTTAGAAATAACATGATAGTTTTCACCATATCTCGGAGTCTATCTCGCCCAAAATTTTTTACCACTGGTCCAAGATCTAAATAATGTTGATAGATTTATACAAATAAAAAGCTTCGAACTAAAATGTATAGTTGTAAATGGTGATTTTTGTAATAAGGTTAAAATGGTCATTTAGGATTTGGTTAGAGTTTTGTCGTGGAAATTAGGTTCATAGGCCCAACCCGAAAGTCTCTCACCTTATGAGAAAGCCTCCGCTCTCGGCGTCGTGAACGAGACTCTACTCGCCTCATAAGCAAGCCCGTTCACGACCTCATGAGCGAGACTCCGTTCGCCTCAAGAGTGATTCTCAGGTCTCAGACTCACAAGAGAGACTCATTCTTACGAGCCTCGTGACTAACTTCTAGTACATACCAAGAGATATACTAGTCATGTCTGCTCCACACATGAACACGATTCATAACTGATTCCTAATAACATCCCCATGAGATTCACTAGTTAACTCAAGTGTTCCATAGTCTCGTGTAAGCAAGATATACTCCAGGCACATATATATGCCTCACTCTCAGTATCATGAGCATGTCCCAACTGCATCCATAAACCATGAGCCTCATAAGGCCATCTTTATCTTGTACAAACACAAGACTCGGGCGTACTAAGCCCCAGACATAAGTCTTATCTTCGAGTATAAGTCTTAAGTATCTCATATTCACCGGAATAGACTCAACATCGGAGTCCATCCCCATAGGCCATGTTAGCCTCAGCTTATTTTGTATCCCATACACGATCCTCAAGCTACACTTGTGTTCTCCACACGACTCAGCCTATTTATAACGACAAAATCATGGAATATTCCTCTATCTCAATCAGTGTTGGTTATAGAGAGTATTGCTACCCTACCAACACATCAACATGAAGGTTGACTTAGTAACACAAATGTGGCGATATCTTTAGGGTTTTGGTTTGGCATTCTATGACATGTGTGTGAAATACCTAGATGTATTTCTTACCATTAAAGAGAACAGTCGGTCAATAAAGTTACGGGAATCAAGGGATAAGCTCATCATCCTCATATATTTCTTTAATTACAGAATGAGTGTTCCCCACGTCACTCCATTTTTACTCATCGACTTGAGATCGGGGTTTCACAACTATAACTATACCAATAA
This sequence comes from Papaver californicum, assembly GCA_023531435.1. Lineage (NCBI taxonomy): Eukaryota > Viridiplantae > Streptophyta > Magnoliopsida > Ranunculales > Papaveraceae > Papaver > Papaver californicum. The sequence goes on along the minus strand of JAJJMC010006637.1, from coordinate 1,217,738 downwards.
TCGGTCGTTTAAAACATAACAACTTAGCTAAAGAAGAACATTTTACAGATTATTCATATGCATAACCTAAGAATTATTGTGGTCTCTTTCTTCTATTTGGTTCCCACCCTAAGATCTGCCATGATCTCTCTCATTGACTGAAGCATTCTTCAAATGGCCATTTCTCTTGGTTTATGAGAATATTTTTCGGTCTTAACCTCCTGAAACTCATACTCAAAACCCAAAATCTCAATCCTACATGTTCACCAAATTTTAGGTATTTACAATAATAATCTCTTTTTTAGGAACTTGCAAACACTAAGTAATAGAATGTAAAATATAACCAGTGAAAACAAAACCAAAAAAGATATTTAATTACTAGAATCATGACTGTTCATAAGGAAGATACCAATATTAAATTAGTTGGATTTATGTTATCTTCATTGGGTGGGACCTACCTGGGTAATGCAGACTTATTTATGAGTTTGTTGTTTGGTGGCAGTGATGGTTAACTGGAATTCAACCTGGAAAGAAAAGTGGGTTATATTATAATTTGGGGCAGAATTTAAATTAATTTCTGAAAGTCTAGATAAGAACACAAGCATTTATAAAAAATTAAGGTAATTAGTAAGAAGTTTTAAGATGTGAACAACCAGCTATATACGGATGACGCGAAGGAGCTAGCGTTTTCCAAAGAGCTTAAGGATTTTCTTTACTTCTCCTTCTTTGGGTTTTGAGAAACCCATAAATAACTAATTTCTTTGTATTAGTTGAGGATGTAATCTTAAATCCAAGACATGTTACCCGATTAATGTTCAATCATTTTTTGTATTCATAACCTCATATTATCGTTCATGTTCTACTACGTATAATTTTGCATGAATCTTTTCTTGTTTGTTTAAATGGATGATTAAATGAAACTTGACACATATCTATAGCTATATTGGGGTTTTAAGATACATAATCGTCGAAAAACCCTAATAGCAAATAACATATTATGACTACTAACAATAGTGATTTTGCCAAGTAATTGCATGTAGAATTTTACCTATGTTGAATTAACTATTTTAAGTATGTATATTGCATAAATTATCATATTTGATAGACCTTGTTGCTCTCATCGAATTGAATCTAATTGCATGTTGTATTAGTTTATTCAACAAGAAGGATTCTTATATACGTGTTATTGTATTTGATGATATAAGAAAATCATCATAATATATTCATGTTAGAGTACTCTAAGGATTTTAGTAATAAAAAGATTTAATAATCATTCTGAAAGTTAATCAATGTGCATGTTTTATGATGGAATATGGAACACTTAACCAATTTTTTCATCATATTGCTTACAACTTTATTCATTGCTTTGCTTAATTAGTTTTAATTTACTTTAAAAATCCAAATGAAAACCCTTATTTCAGTTACGTAAGTTGTTTATAACAATTAACAATCCCTAATTCCCTGAGGATCGAATCATTTCTTATCATTATAATCTATATAGTATCTGTGAGTGAAAGAACTTTATATTTGATTGGTTGACAAGCAATTCACTTTCCATCATGTTTCCTTAAAACAATACTATTAATACATCATCAGTATTACAATATCAACTCAAACGGCTTGCTCCAATACAATAGTTTGATGATATGGGATATAGTCAAGAGTTTTTCCAACAATTGAAGGCCTCTAGACACTTTTCATGAAAGTTAAAAACCAAGTCTTCTTGCTAGAGTTTGCATAAAGGCATTGAAATCTTCAAAAAATCCTTGATAGACCTGCAATGGTGATAGATACATTTTTGTGTCTAAATTGTGCTCGATTATCTATTTTGATAGTGTTCGATTTTGTACTATTTATGGTTTTTTATGTCTTTTAGGTATTTTTGAGAAATAAATATTTGTGGAAAAATCGGCTCAAAAAGTTGTTAAAGGCACCCGGAAAAATTACTAAAGGCACCTAGCAAAGTGATAAAGGCACCCACTAGATGGATTGGGGGCACCCCCTTCTTAATTCAAAAATCAAAAATTGGTGGGAAGAAAAGCTTTATGTGAGAAACTTCTGGACTAGTTTTGAACCAAATTTTAAGGGTTTTAAAACTTGTTTTTGATATCCCAAATTGAAGAAACACCCAAGATATGATCAACACACATTAACCAGAGTGATTCACGCCATAAAAATCGCTGGAAAATTCATGTTACAGCCGGAAAAGGATAACTTTCCCGGATTCGGATTATCAACAATTTGGAGTTTGATTTGGACTCTTCTGTGAGTTCTAATCGGTTAAAAAAGGTTCCTAGGGTTAACTAATCCTATAAATAGAAAAGAATATCAAGAAACAAGCAATCCAGAGCAGCCGGAAAAATTCCAGGAAAAAAAGAAAAATCTGCTGGTGGAAGAACACGAAGAACTTAAGGCTCCAAAGAATTGTCATTTTCTCTGTCGCTAAACCCGTTGTTTATTCATTCAAATTTCTGAAGCGGCCAGAGTCCGTACTTTATTTATGTTCTCTTCAGCCACACAGAGAACACTCTCTGTAACGTTTATAAGCGTATCAAATCTTCTGTGTTACTTTTATTTCATCATTGTAAACACTTTTTGAGCTATGAAAAACTATTTTGAGAGTGTTTCCAACATGATGAGCTAATCACCATCACTGGGACGACGGAGGAAGCTATTTTTTCCAATAATAAAGTGGTAATTCTTATTTTATTTATTTTTTGCAATTATTTTACTATCATTTGCTTTGAATTAAAATTGGAAAAAATGGTTTTTTATCAATTAGTTATGTTTTCTTTTGATGGCTTATGCTGGGCTTAGAGCTTTTGATGTCTCATGCTTTCGATTTACAACTATTATTTTGAAAACCTAACTTTGGCAATATTTTGGATAAACTGAATATACGAGTTGCAAGAGTTTTATCACTTGAAAAATTGGCTAATGGTGGAATCCTTAGTCTCAGTCCTTTCTATAATTTGAAATCAATTTTACTTTAATCTGTTTTATTTTTAGTTATTAAAAATTAGGTTTAAAAATCGAATCTTTACAAGTCTGAGTATCAAACTTTTTACCACTATTTAAAAATTACATCAAATGGAAACTTACATGACCAAGGAAATTACGTACCTCCCGCATATTGGTGGTTGAGGTGTTAAAGTACAAATAAGATTTATTTTTGATTTATGAACTTCTAATCCCCTGGAAGTTATAATAAACTATGCCATGATTAACCATAAGTGGTATTTTTCCCAGTTAAGTACAAGACTAGTTTCAACATTTCCTCTAAGAATCGGAGTAAGGTTAATTATCTAAACGATTATCAAAATAAGTACCATAACATTATAATCACCATAAAGAATTATATGATGCTTTCAACATAATCTGAAAATTTATTTACCATACATATTTGAAAGAGATTGGGAGCATTACACAAATCAATCCTTATATAAGAAAATATTCTGAAAGGGTTAGTAAAAGTAGTTTTATTCAATCCTCTAGTCTGATCACAATTTGATTGTAACCTAAAAATATCCATCAAGAAAGTAGTAGGGAGAGTATCATACAAATCTTTACAACATTTGATCAGTAAATGGAAAAGGAAAGTGAATCTTTTCTAGTAGCGACATTATTCTTCTATAATCAATACAAACTCTCTCACCAGTTTGCACATGAGTTGGAAGTAACTCATTTTCTCTACTTTGCACCACTATGACACCTGACTTCTTGGTATCACCTACTTGCTACCAGATATCGAGTTGATCACTTTCATATCTAACAATTTCTAAATTTCTTTCTTTATTATTTTCATCATTGCATGGTTAAAATGTCGTTGACTTTAACACCAGGTATTTTTCATATGGCGCATACTCTAGGTTGCATTACTAAACGATAGTGGATCATCTCAAATTGTGATGCATACTTGGTAAAAGTGATGCATCCTGACAATAATCTACCATTTGGCAATGGTACATACTCTATGATGCGTCATTACTCACAATGATGCATCATCTCGAACTTGTGATATGCATACTTGGTAAAAGTGAGAATCTTGACGCGAATCAACTATTTGAAAATGATGCATACTCTATTATGTTTCATTGATCATAATCATGCATCATATCAAACTTGTGATGCATATATAGAAAAAGTGTTACAGATTGATGGTTATGTAGCTTACTAGTGGATACATAGTAATGTAAATATAACATTATGTTATGTCGCTTACTTGAGGATCCATCATTTGGACTTTGTGATGTATATTTGGTCTAACATTGCAATTAAATAAAGTAGGATGTGGTGAGTATAAAACTCTTCCCAAATTTCTATATGTAGAAATCGAGTAAGACATATATAATAAGGGGATGTTGGATAAGAACAAGATTGCAATATTTGCCTATGTTGCTTACCCGAGGTTGCACAATAAGGTGAATGCATCATTTTTCTATGTCTCTTACTCAAAGATGCATCATTGTGCTATGTTGCTTTCTCGAGGATGCATCATGATATGAATGCATCATTATGCTCCATCGCTTACTCGTGGATACATCATTTGGACTTTGTGATGATTACTAGAGCTAATGTTGCATTTAAAAAAAGTGAATAATGGTGAATATCAAACTCCTCATGGATTTATTTATGTAGAAACGTGAGCAATACTTATATAGGTAGGGGATATTGGATGATAACAAGAAAGCAACATTTTTCAATGGTGCTTACCCGAGTATGCATCATGAGGTGAATGCATTATTTACCTATGTTGCTTACTCAGAGATGCATAATTATGCTTTGTCACTTACTGTAGAGGATGTATCATGATGTTGGTTCGCTTACTCGAGGATGCATCTTGATACAAATGCATCATTATGCCATGTTTCTTACTCGAGGGTGCATCATTTGTACTTTGTGATGATTACTTGGTCTAATGTTGTATTTAAATAAAGTGGGAGGTAGTGAGTGTCAAATTCTTCACGGATTTCTTTATGTAGAAATGTGGGTAAGGAGGGGATGTTGGCTGTAAATGCATTATGGCGTAAACGCATCCTTTTACTTATGCTTCTCGAACAAGAATGTATCTTGGAATGCATTTCAAAAGAAAAGTGCACGTTGCGCCCTTTTGGCAAAAATATTGCATCTAAAAAGAAAATCTTGACATTGGGAGGCAAACTCCTCAACTTTTCATATATGTGAGTATGTCATATATATGGAAGGTAGCTTTTTGGAAAATGGATGCATCGTTAATTTTGAATATGCGTCTGAAAAAGGGAGGGTACCAAGTACACAATCAATTTTTATGTTCGAAACCTATAGAAAATTCCTTGTGTGAACTTTAAACAAAGATAAAATCAGACAAGGAATATTTTTGGATAATATCTAAACTTGAGATGCATACTTGGTAAAAGTGACGCATCTTGATGTGAATCCGCCATTTGAAGATGTGTGTACTCTATGATTCGTCATTGATCACAATGATGCACCATCTCGAACTTGTGATGCATACATAGTAAAAGTGATGCACCTTGACGTGATTCCACCATTTGAAAATGATGCGTACTCTATGACGCGTCATTGATCACAATGATGCATCATCTTGAACTTGTGATGCACATTTGAAAAAAGTGTTGCATCGTGATGGTTATGTTGCTTACTTGTGGATGCATCGAGATGTAAATGCATAATGCATGTTGCTACGTCGCTTACTCGATGATGCATCATTTTGACTTTATGATGCATACTTGGTCTAATATTGCATTTAAAGAAAGTGGGAGGTGGTGCATGTAAACCTCCTTCCGGATTTCTATGTGTAAAAATACGAGTAAGACATATAGAGAGAGGGGATGTTGGATGGGAACAAATGCAATATTTGCATGTGTCGCTTACTCAGGGATGCATCATAGTGCTATGTCGCTTGTCTGGGGCATGATGTGCATGTATCATTGTGCCCTGTCACCTACTCGAGGATGCATAATTTGTACTTTGTGATGATTACTTGGTTTAATCTTGTATTTAATGAAAGTGGAAGGTGGTAAGTACGTATCAAACTCCTTCCATATTTTTTTTATATAGAAACGTGAGTAAGAATTATACAAGGAAGAGATGTTGGATGAGAACAAGAATGCAACATTTACCTATGTTGCTTACTCGAGGATGCATCATGAGGTGAATGCATTATTTTCTTATGTCACTTACTCATAGATGTACCATTATGCTCTATCACTTACTCGAGGATGTATCATGATGTTTTTCGCTTACTCGATGATGCATAATTTGGATTTGTAATGATTAATTGATGTAATGTTGCATTTAAAGAAAGTGGGAGGTAGTGAGTGTTAAACTCTTCCTAGATTTATTTATGCAGAATTACGAGTAAAATATCTTATTGTTTAAAACCTATTGCAACGTTGTATCTCCATCAATCAACATTGTCAACGTCCCACTATCCACATCTAGTTTGGCTCTAACGGTGCTCATGAGTATCCTTTTAAGTAGAAATGATATGGACGAATCAGACGACCCATCATTCATCCCCATAACACATAAATCGATTGCGAAGATTAGTTGATTAATATGTACTAAAACGTTGGTAATAACCTTAGGGTAAACATTAGATCAATCAATAACTTGAAGAACCATACCCCTTTCTGTAAGCGTACATAGGTTTAATATTCGTAAGAATTGATGCATGCATAAAATTAACATACGCTCTTAAATCAAGCATATATCTTCCAAACTTGATGGTACCAATTACAACTGGTATGTGAAAATAACATGATCTCTGCATTTAAGAGAAGGTTTCTTTTGTACGGTAGTCGAAGTCCACCCCCCCCCCCCCCACCACCACCGCCTCACACATTCATACCTTATTCCCAGTTAATCGTTGTTTGTTGGTACATAAGTTTTCAAAAACTCTGCTTATTGAGGAACTTGCTTGATTGCATAAATAAGTGGAATGTTTACTTAAATATTTATATAGATATCTAAAATCTCCTTATCTTGTTTTATCCTCATAGAATTAGTAAATCTGCAAGGAAAAGGATTATGCAGAAACCTACAAGAGGGTTGAAGTTGTCTTTGGTGACCAAATCAGCCTTATTAGGGGGTTGTGTCGTACCTTTCCTGGTGCACTTTCTCGGGTTTGGTTCCACCACAGACTCCTTGATCTTGTTGGAGATTTATGGTTGTTCCATTTGTTTAATTACTACTTCTTAATGTTACAACACTCACATTTTCTCTTAGATTCAACCATTTCTTAGATTCACAAAGGTTAAGATGAAAGTTTCCACTTCTTTTGTGTTTTCAACTAATTTAATTCATCCGCAATTTCCCCAACTTGTGTGTACAAGTCTCTTATGACCATATTATTCTTTTGCATGCACTGAGTTGAAACATTGGTTAAATTCCCCACTTGTCTTTAAGAGACGAGTTTTGGTTCTGATTCTGTTTTGGTTGCTGGAATTGTTGTCTGATGGCTGAAAGTAGGATTGGGAGTTGTAGCTTGCTTGTTATCGAAGCTGAAGTTGAGGTGATCTCCATCCTGGATTGAATATATTGAAGAAAGGATCATAACTTTTTCTTTGTTGATTTCGGAAGATAGCATTGGTTTGATCCATGCTTTCATTATAAGCTTGAGTAGATGGTTGAACTACCATGGCTGTAAGTTATTGCGTGATCACTGCTGTCATGCTATTACCTATTTGTGTCAAAGATCATAATTTTCCCCAATTTCATTTAATTTGAAGAGATATATTAAGCGTAAAAATCCTTACGAGGCGTAATAGAACTAGTAATTTTTACGAGATAACTAGTATATATCTTCACTTGATTCTATTATTTTTCAGGTAAATTCGTTAAATCTACTAAATCGTCTGACGATTGGTACTCTTTATATGAATCAGACAAATTCCATATATTTTCTCTAACTTGGATAATTTTAGGCCTACCCAATTTTGTTCCCACCTAGATAAGGGGATGAGGGGTGTCTAAAAAGGTAAAACTATTAAATTACCTTTACTAGTTAAAATTACATTTCTATCCTTATACCTAATACTTCCAATCTATTTCTATTTTCCTCAAACCAATCAAAAATAATAATCTTTTTCTTTTTCAAATCAATTTTTTTTATTGGATTTTTTTTTAATTTTGAAAATTTTTTGGGTTCAAGAACAATCGTCCAATAAGGCACTTACACGATTGCCGATTGTTCTTGATGTTCTTGATCCATGAAGAACATCAACCAACAATCGGCATATGTTCTTCATTTTTATGATCGATTGTTCTTAATGTTCTTGATCCATGTGAATATCAATATGAAATTGACATACGTTCTTCATTTTTATGGCCGATTAATCACAATCGGCGAATACAATCCTCCACAAGTACCGATTGTTAAAAAAAAACTAAAAAACAATAGTTTTCTGCATTAAAATACGTCCATAATCGGTGGATAAGGGTCCCCATGTATGCTGATTTAAAAAAACTCAAACTCAAAAGTTTTTCTGCAATTTTTTTCCCCCCCAAACTCGGTGGATATAAATGCACTTATCTATCAATCGTAAACTTGACATTTTCTTTGACTGTTGTACCCATAATTTCTTCGTCTGATGTTGGAATTGACCTTTTTTTTGCGTTGAACTCGTCTTTTCATTATATACAAAATAGAGCTAAGATTTTCTGAATTTGGACAAGTTCTGTTTGATGTCTTACTTCCTTGGATATCTTGTAGTACTACATGCAAATATGGATGCATCCAAGACCAAATGAAACTTAATTGTCCAAATCCATGAATTTTTATCTCTATCTTGTAGAGAATGAAAATACGAGTTCAACGCAAAAAAGATGAGGTAATACCGACATCAGATGAAAAAGTTATGAACAAAACAGTCGAAGAAAATGTCAAGTTTACAATCGATGGATAAGTGCATTTATATCCACCGATTCTGGGCAAAACAAATTACACAAAAACTTTTAAATTTGAGTTTTTTACAATCGGCATACGTAGAGAACCTTATTCACCGATTATGGATGCAGTTTTATGCAGAAAACTACTGTTTTTGAGTTTTTTTGCTAACAATCGACACTTGTGGAGGATTGTATCTGTCGATTGTGATCAATCTGCCATAAAAATGAAAAACATATGTCGATTCTGGATTTTTGTTCTTCATAGATCAAGAACAGTCGTCCATAAAAATAAATAACATATGGTGATTGTTGGTTGATGTTCTTCATAGATCAAGAACATCAAGAACAATCGACCATCTTTTAAGTGTCATATCGGCCGATTGTTCAATTTTTTTTATTTTTTTTTCCAAAATTTTCAAATCAGTACTTGTTAATTTCACATCTAACACAATTATTTCAATACTAATTAAATTAATTAACACTAATTAATCAAGAACAAATTAGGCATTAATAAAAATAGTTGGATAAGGGGTTTTTTATTTAACTTTAAAACGACGTCCTTCTTTAGTTTTTAATGGTAGGCCTAAAATAAAATGGGTAGCAGGTTTCTCTAATCCACTCCAAAATTCTCAGACAGGAAAATAAAATAAAAAGTAGACTATAAAAAGTTTCCTTGCTAAATTGGGGCTTATGAGAATTATTTTTGGCCCTATCACTAAAAGACAAAATAAGGTCACTACAAGAACCATATCAAGGCCCTCTTATCTAAAAAAGGCAAAAGTACTAAGTTACCCTCACTAGTTAGAATTACATTTATATCCTTATCCCAAATACCAAATATTTTTATCTATTTAATTATCTATTTTTTTTATGTTTTTAAATTATTATTTATTTTTTTTATTTTTTAAAAAACTTTTTCTTTCTTTTTCAATTTTTTTTCTTTGGTTTATTCCTATATCTCTCAAAACCGATCAAAAAGTGAAAAAAAAAATCACATATGTCGATTCTGGTTTGATGTTCATCATTCACGAAGAACATGAAGAATCAGTGTATATGGGTGCTCATATCAACCGATTTTAAAAAATCTCACTATAGAATCGGTCGATATTGACATTCGTATCGACCGATTGTTAATGATAACCCAAAAACGATAGTTTTTTTTTATAATTTTTTTCCCAGAATCGATGGATAAAGTTCTCATGTGTGCCAATTATAAAAAACTCAAATTCAAAAGGTTTTCTACAATTTTTTTGCCCAGAATCGGTGAATAAGTTTCTCCACGTGTGTCGTTTCTAAAACAAATAAAATTCAAAAATTTTCTGTAAATTTTTTTACCTAGAATCGGCGGATATAAATACATTTATCCACCGATTCTAGTTTAATTTTTTTTTAAAATAGATAAAAAAAGGTTTTATAAAAATAATTTTTTAAAAAAATATAAAAAAAAGTTAAGAAAAAAATATCAAAAATAAAATAAAATTGATTAATTAAATTAAATTAAATTAAATTAAATTAAATTATATTAGTCTAAATATTAAGTTAATAATTAATATTAATTAAATATATTAATCACAGTTAGATAAGGAGGCTTTAATATAATTCTTGTAATGACTTGATCTGTGTTTTAGTACTTATCATAGGCCCCAGATTAGCGAGGAAAAGTTTTCCCCTGTTAAAAGAAATTACCGTGACAAAACGTGAGGAGTCAAAATGGATAAGGTATTTTACACCCGAGACAAACCAAGAATTCAAAGAAAAGAGAAATGGCGCTCCATCTCTCTTCTTCCTTCCCTCACAATGACCAACTTGTCTCGTATTCAGCCTCTCCATCACATACACTCCAATTTGTGCAATCTCTGTTTTCTTTCCCACCAAAAAGTTTAAACCATTTCCATCTTAAACTCAACTCTCTCTCATTCAAACCAAGGTTTTCCCTATCTTCAAATCTCTCTCTACAAGACTCGGTTCCTCAAATATCTCAAATCCCAGATGATGAAATCACATCATCAACTAAACACTATATCTGGGTTAATCCAAAAAGTCCCAGAGCTTCAAAGTTTCGACAAAATCATATGATACAAGGTACAATTCTCTAACAAAAGTAGCTCAATCAGTTGACTCATCTAACCCCACTGAAATTGAAGTTTCTATGGTTTTAAGCGGACTAGGAGAAAACCTATTAGAACAAGATGCTGTTATTGTTCTTAATAATATGAAAAATCCTGATACTGCTGTTCTTGCACTTAAGTTCTTTTTAAAGAAGTTAAAATCAAGCAGAGATGTGATTTTGTACAATGTGACTCTGAAAGTGTGTAGAAAAAGTAGGATACATGATGGAGCAGAAAAGGTTTTTGACGAAATAATTCAAAGAGGTATTAAACCAGACAAGATTATTTTCGACTTTAATTAGTTGTGCTAGATTGTGTGGTCTTCCAGATAAGGCTATAGAGTGGTTTGAGAAGATGCCACATTTTGGATGTGAACCAGATGATGTTATTAAGTCGGCAATGATTGACGCTTATGGTCGTTCGGAAAGAATGATACGGCTCTGAGCTTGTATGATCAAGCTAAAAGAGAAAATTGGCGGATTGATGTGGTTAGTTACTCGACTATGATTAAAACGTATACTGCATTAGGTGATTTTCATGGAGCTTTTAAGGTGTTTGAAGATATGAAGGCAGTTGGGGTGAAACCGAACTTGACTGTTTATAACACAATATTGGATGTTATGGGAAAAACCAAAAGGTCCTGGATGGTGAAAACTGTTCATATAGAGATGACAAGAAATGGAATTGCCCCTGTTGAACCATACAGCCCACAAGCCGGTTCTGCCACCAGTCCTAATACACCTGCTAACTAATAATCTCTAGGATTTGGCAACCATATATTCTGTTTAGGGTTTGTTTAAGATTTCCTATCTTTGTAGATTTCCTATTATGTTTAGGATTTCCTATCTTTAGAATTCCTTCCTAATGTAAAAGACTACTCTCACTATATAAGGGAGCCTCCCCCTGTACAGTCGAATCATCAAGAAAATATTGAAGCATATTATTCACGTCTCAACTTGGTATCAGACGCCTCAAAAGATCCAAAACCACGCACCAATGGCTGCAAACACAACAACAATGCTTCAAAACCTTCACATCAACCATATTATCAACATCAAACTCACAGAAACAAATTACCTACTATGGAAAACACAATTCAAACCCTTGTTAAAAGGCTATAACCTATCAGGTTATGTTGATGGAAGTTTTGAAAAACCACCAAAACATCTACCAAATCAAACTGAGGTTAATCCTGAGTTTATCAAATATGAAGAACAAGATAACATTCTCATGGGTTGGCTCTTGTCATCTTTAACAGAAGCCGTTATGACTGGTGTTGTTGGTCTCAACACATCTCAAGAAGTCTGGGAAGCACTTGAAGACCGGTTTGCTCCAAACAACCAAGCTCATCAAATGCATCTAAAAAGAGAACTACATAATCTGCGTAAAGGTAACTTGTCTATGCACGACTATATTTCCAAAGCAAAAACTCTGTTTAATTCTTTAACAACATCTGGAGTCACAATTACAGAAGAAGATAAGAAACAATCAATCATGAATGGATTGAATCAGGCTTATGATGCAATAGTCACCTCCCTAAGTACTATTGACAATCTAAGCATGAAAACAATGCTTGCACATCTCCTGACGTATGATATGCGTCTGGAGCAACAACTTGTTGTTCTACAGGAACCCCTTGCTAATGTTGCGTCATATACCAACCCACGAAACCAATCAAGGCCACCACAGAGAAGAAACTACAGCTCAAATCGTCGATCTCAGAACAACAACAATACTCCTGGGAGATATGAATCAACAGAAGGATCGTGTCATATTTGTAAGAAGCCATGACACATGCAAGCAAGTGCTGGTTCAGATACAAAGAGGACCGTGCAAACCAACAGTCCAACAAGCAAGCATACATAGCATTACCCGGAAGAAACTTGAATGAAAACTGGGTTACAGATACAGGTGCTACTCACCACATAACTGCAGACATGAATAATCTTCGTATTCAACATGAATATGATGGTACTGAATCGGTTCATGTGGGTAATGGTAATGCTCTACCCATCTCAAACATTGGTAAAGGTTTCTTCACTCATAATAATAGAGAGTTTTACCTTAATAAGATACTTCCATGTCCCTTATATTAAAGCTAATTTATTGTCAGTATCAAAATTTGGTTCTGAAAATCATGTGTGCTTTGTTTTTCATTCAACCCACTTTCTGGTAAAGGACCTACACACCGGGAGAACTCTTCTGCAAGTCAAGAATAGGAATGGACTCTATGTGCTCAACGATATTCACAACATCCAACAATCAACACCAACTACATATCTCTCTGCATCAGTTTCCATCTGGCACCAGCGTCTAGGACATCCAATGTTGCGCACAGTAAATCGAGTCATCAAGAATTACTCTCTACCAGTCACCAATAAAGCGTTTCAGTTTTGTGAGTCATGTCATGTTAGCAAAAGTTGCAAACTTCCTTTTCGTGTCAGTAATACAATAATAGACGAACCTTTACGTCTAATAGTTTCTGATCTCTGGGTCTCTCCAACTTTATCTAGAAATGGCGATAAATACTATCTTCTGTTGATGGATGCATACTCTCATTATACCTGGGTTTACCCATTAGTCAAAAAATCTGATGCATTACAAGTCTTTGTTCAGATCAAACTACAAATAGAAAACCAACTAAACAGAACTATCAAAGTGTTTCAATCCAAAAATGGTGGTGAATACAAAAAGTTCACAAACTTCTTGAATAGTACAGGTGTCATTCACCGTTTTTCCTGTCCACACACTTCATCACAAAATGGCTTAGCCGAACGTAGGATGCGACATGTTACTGAGTCATGGCTACCTCTTTTATTCCATGCGTCCATGCCAACTTCCTACTGGTCTGATGCTTTTACAACTGCTTTTTACCTAATCAATAGATGTCCAGCTACTCAAACTCAGATCAATCTCTGACAATTCCTTGTTTGTGCAGCAACATAACACTCATCTCGTTTATGTCCTTATCTATGTGGATGATATAATCATTACAATTTCTGATCCTTCTCTTATCAACAAATTAATTTTTGACCTTGGCGAAGTATTTGCAGTGAAAGATATGGGGTTCTTGTCTTACTTCCTGGGCTTAGAAGTTATGCATCAGGAAAACTCGATTATCCTAAGTCAACAAAAATACACGGCTGATTTACTCCAACGCACAAAACTAGATGGCTCCAAACCTGTTACGAACTCATTAGCTACCCATTTGAAAATACACAAGCAAGGCTCTACGAAGTTTCATGATACGTCTCTTTATCGAAGTGTTGTGGGAGATTTGCAATACCTACATCTTACAAGGCCGGACATATCTGTGGCGGTAAACAAAGCATTTCAGTACATGCAAGATCCTTATGTCGAACACTGGGAGCTATTCAAGCGAATTTTACGATATCTCAAGCACACTGTCAGCTACGATTTACATATTAAACCGTCATCAGGATTCCACATTCAGGCATACTCTGATGCAGATTGGGAAGGTAATATGGATGATCAGCGTTCTACCAGTGACTACTGTATCTACATTGGAGGAAACCTTATTTCCTGGAGTGCCAAAAAATAAAAGACTGTCTCTAAATCCAGTACAGAGGCGGAGTATAGAGGGTTGGCTATCGCCACTTCAGAAATTATTTGGGTTCAGTCTCTGTTAAAAGAACTTTGCTTACCTACCGCTCCATCTGTTTTATGGTATGACAATCTGGGTGCCACATACTTAACCGCTAATCCAGTCTTTCATGCTCGGACTAAGCACATGAAATCAACTACCACTTTGTACGTGAAAGAGTTGCTGCAAAGGAATTTCAAGTAAGATTCATATCATCCAAGGATCAAGTAGCTGATATTTTCACTAAAGGACTACCATCTCAGAGGTTCCAATACTTAAGAAGCAAGTTGAACATTCGCCAGCTACCCTTCAACTTGAGGGGAAGTGTTGAACCATACAACCCACAGGCCGGTTCTGCCACCAGTCCTGATACACCTGCCAACTAATAATCTCTAGATTTGGCAACCATATATTCTGTTTAGGGTTTGTTTAAGATTTCCCATCTTTGTAGATTTCCTATTATGTTTAGGATTTCCTATCTTTAGAATTCCTTCTTAATGTAAAAGAATACTCTCACTATATAAGGGAGCCTCCCCTGTACAGTCGAATCATCAAGAAAATATTGAAGCATATTATTCACGTCTCAACTCCCCCAATTGGCCTACTTATGCTGCACTTATAAGGGCTTATGGTAAAGCTCGTTATGTGGAAGATGCCTTAAGTATTTATAAAGAGGTGAAGGGAAAAGGTTTGGAGTTGAATGTGGTTCTTTACAACACGATCCTATCGATGTGTGCAGATATTGGTTACACTAATGAAGCCATCACAATTTCCGAAGATATGAAGAGGTCAGAAACTTTGCAGCCTGATAGTTGGACGTACTCATCTTTGATTTCTATATATTCTTCTAATGGAAAAGTTTCAGAGGCAGAGAGCATGTTGTGTGAGATGTTGGAAGCTAGTTTTGAACCTATATCTTTGTGTTAACATCGCTAATTCAGTGCTATGGGAAAGCAAATCAGATAAATGATGTTTTGAAGACATTTGATAGACTTCTAGACTTGGGTATAATCCCTGATGATAGATTCTGTTGCTGTCTTGTCAGTGTAATGAATCAACTCCAAAAGAAGAACTTGGAAAGTTGGTTGGTTGCATCGAGAAGGCTAATCCGAAAATTAGTAATGTGGTGAAGCTACTGGTAGAGGGAGGAGGTGTAATCGCGTTTAAGCAGGAAACGCCGAGATCATTGAGAGCATTAACACAGATGTAAGAAAGGCCTACTGTAATGTCTTGATTGACCTATGTGTTAATCTGAATCAGTTAGACAAGGCGTGTGAGCTGTTAGAACTGGGACTCTCTCTTGAGATTTACACTGCTATCCAATCTAGGTCTCCAATTCAATGGACATTAAATTTGAAGAGTCTCTCACTTGGTGCAGCACTTACTGCGTTGCACATTTGGATAAGTGACTTGTCCAAAGCACTAGATAATGGGGAAGATCTACCACCACTGCTTGGAATTAATACTGGTCATGGAAAACACAATTCGGAGGGGTTGGCTAGTGTTTTTGCAGCCCATCTAAAGGAATTGAATACCCCATTTCATGAGGCTTCAGATAAGGTTGGCTGGTTTTTTACCACTAAGGTTGCAGCCGTTTCGTGGTTGGAGCTGAGAAAATCATCTGAACAAAATGCTGCTTAAAGTTCACAATGCTTTTGGCTTTTAATCTATAAGGATGTTTCTCAGTTCTGCCCTACATAACGATAAAATGGTGCATTACTGTCTCTCCCTCATAATTTATCTGCTTTGCTGTAATTAATTTAGTAAATCGTGAATTTTGAGAGGATTTGGGTATGTGCATAATTTTTTGTAGAAATACTTTTAGTATGCTTGAACTTGTTTAACTGATGTACTCTTCTTCTGAGTATTTTCAA
The DNA here is from genome assembly GCA_023531435.1 of Papaver californicum. NCBI lineage: Eukaryota > Viridiplantae > Streptophyta > Magnoliopsida > Ranunculales > Papaveraceae > Papaver > Papaver californicum. Next base: position 1,201,281 of record JAJJMC010006637.1, on the reverse strand, counting down.
TTTTAAATCATGGGAGTTTTACGAGATTGTATTAAAGAGTTTTAATGTTTATGCTTACACTAGTTTCTGGTCATCTTAGTTTTATAGATCAAAAGAAGAATTTCACTTAATGTCAGTATAAGTTGTTCAGCAGATGCTCTTCATGTCTCCACCAATCCGTCGGTGGAACTAGAGACCCATCAACTACTATGGACCTCCAGGAAATTCACCATCTGTCACTCTTGTTACCATTTAGGTGATCTTCAAAAAATAAAAATAGAAAAACGAGTTAATATATCTGCTGGTTTCACTGGAAACTGGCAGAAGTCGTTCTCTCTAGGTGACATCCATAGCTTTCTCCAGCAAACACCATGTTGATATGCCTTGAATCAGTCGTTGACCTAAACGGTATACGTAATGTATTATCATTGGGCTTGTTTTCCGTTATTTAGTCAAATTAGGGTTTATTTCTTTGCCCTATATATATACACACGTTGTGTGTAATTCAGTATTCTGCTTTATATAATAAAACTCTGCTTTCTCTGTTGTGGATGTAGCTAACGTAACAGTTAGTGAACCACGTAAATCTCTGTGTCTCGATCTCTATTATTGTTCTCGTTCGATCTCTTCGTTACAACAAATTGGTATCAGAGCGATGTCCGGATCCATGATGAAGATCGACAGGTTTACCGGGAGAAATAGTTTCAGTCTGTGGAAAATCAAGGTGCGGGCTTTGTTGAAGCAACAAGGTCTTTGGTTGCCGTTAGCTTCGGATAAGAAGGGCGCAGATACATCCACCGCTGAGTATGCGACTATGGAGGAGAAGGCTCACTCAACGATTATGTTGTGTCTCGTGGACGACGTAATCACTGAAGTCGCAGATCAGGAAAAGGCCGCTGCTTTGTGGTTAAAGTTGGAAAGTCTCTAAATGAAGAAATCGCTGACCAATAAGTTGATGCTGAAGCAACGTCTTTTCAGTCTGCGCATGTCTGAAGGTACGCCTCTTAGAGATCACCTAGATCAAGTTAATACTATTCTGCTTGAATTGCGTAATATTGATGGAGTGGTGAAAGATGAGGATGCTGCCTTAATGTTGCTGGTGTCTCTGCCTCCGCGTATGAAAATTTTAGAGACTCTTATATTGTCGGAAAATAGACTGTAACGCTGGAAGAGGTTAGGTCGTCTCTTCATACCAGGGAGATGCGGCATAAGGCTGCTGGAACAGGTACAGAAAATCAGGCTTCCGGGTTGATGGCTAAAGGAAGTAAGGACGGTAAGAATGGCAAGAAAAATTCCGGCTATAAATTATCAAAAGACGTTTGTGCCTACTGTAAGGAGAAAGGTCATTGGAAGATGGAATGTCCTAAGAAGAAGAAACAACAAGAACATAACTCTGGATCTGCAGCAGTAGCTCAATGTGGAAACACTTCAGAGGGAGATTTTGTTCTGCTAACAGATGATTACATACATCAGTCTGATGTGTGGTTCCTTGACTCTGGGGCGTCCTACCATATATGTCCCAAAAGAGAGTTATTTACTACGTACAGCCGTGCAGATGGGGGCAGTGTCTCTATGGAAAATGGGTCTGTCTCCAAGGTGGTTGGAATCGGCTCAATCAGGTTTAGGACACATGATGGGAGGCTCTGCACATTGAAGGAAGTCAGGCATGTGCCACTCTTGACAAAGAATTCGATATCCTTGAGTCTGCTAGACAGCAAGGGTTTCAGTTTCAAAGGTGAAGGTGGAGGTTTTCATGTTTGCAAAGGTTCTGATATGATTCTGAAAGGTGTCAAGCATGGAACTTTGTATGTATTACAGGGTTCAACAGTCGCAGGTTCTGCAGTTGTTGCTTCAGCTGAAATTCAGGGATCTGATCTGACCAGACTAAGGCATATGAGACTTGCTCATATGAGCGACGGGGAATGCAAATTCTCTCAAAGGAAGATCTTCTCGGGGTCATAAGACCAAGAGATTTGGTTTCTGTGAGAATTGTGTGTTTGGGAAGCTACAGCGCAGCAAGTTTCCTAAGGCAGTTCATCGGACCAAAGGCACGCTGGACTATATCCATTCATATTGTTGGGGTCCCTCTCGTGTTGAGTCTCTGGGCGGTCACAAGTATTTTCTGTCTATCATTGATGATTATTCCAGGATGACTTGGATATTCATGATGAAACATAAAAGTGAGGCGTTCAGTAAGTTCAAGGAGTGGAAAACACTGTTAGAAAATCAGGTTGGGAAGAAGGTCAAGAGGCTGCGAACAGATAATGGTCTAGAATTTTGTTCATATGATTTTGATGATTTCTGCAAAGATCAGGGTATTGCTCGCCATTGCACAGTCATGGCTACACCACAGCAGAATGTTGTAGCAGAAAGACTGAATCAGACGCTTTTAGCGAAAGCAAGGTGTATGCTTTCGAATGTAGGTCTTGCTAGACGGTTCTGGGAAGAAGCGGTTTTAACAACTAGCTATCTCATCAATCGGAGCCCACACACAGGCATTGACTGCAAAACACCTTATGAGGTGTGGACCGGAAAGCTGCTGATTACGTAAAACTGAGGGTATTTGGCTACACTGCTTATTATCATGTAGATGAAGGTAAGTTGGATCCAAGAGCTAAGAAGGGAGTTTTCATGGGCTATGGTGCATATGTGAAAGGGTACATGATCTGGTCTGACAATAAGATTATACTGAGCAGAAGTGTAGTTTTTGATGAAAATTCTATGCTGAAATCCAGAGAGAAGATCACTGATGCACCAGAAAATGAGGTTGTTGTTGAGGAGGTGGAGGTGCAATTCCGTCCAGAGGAGAATCAGGCACCTAAGTTGGTTGACGACCAACTACCACCATCAGTTACCGAAGAGCAAGATGCAGATGAGTCTGAGAATTCACCACCAGAGGAAGTTGAACATCGGAGCATTGTTACAGACCGACCTAGAAAGGTTGGAATAAAACCTCCAGCGAGGTACAGGTTTGATGATTTGGTGGGTTATGCATTGAAGGTGGCCGAGGAGGTGGAGGATCACGAGCCGTCCACCTACAAGGCTGCAGTATCTGGAAACGAGTTAGCACAGTGGCTTGCAGCAATGGTAGAAGAAATGGAGTCCCTTATCAAAAACGGGACTTGGGAGCTTGTAAAACTGCCTGCTGATAGAAAGGTAATTACTTGCAAGTGGGTTTTCAGAAAGAAGGAAGGAATGTTAGCTGCAGAGGGTTTCAAGTATAAAGCACGAGTGGTTGCAAGAGGTTTCAATCAGAGAGAGGGAGTGGACTACAACGAGATTTTCTCACCAGTGGTCAGGCACACTTCCATCAGAGTGCTACTAGCCATAGTTGCACATCAGGATCTGGAACTTGAGAAACTAGATGTGAAGACGGCTTTCCTGCATGGAGAGTTGGAAGAAGAAATATACATGAGCCAGCCAGATGGATTCCAAGTTCCAGGTAAAGAGAATTACGTCTGCAAGCTAAAGAAGTCCTTATATGGGCTAAAACAGTCCCCCAGGCAGTGGTATAAGCGATTTGATAGTTATATGGTGCATCTTGGCTATCACAGGAGTCCGTATGATTGTTGTGTGTACTACAATGATTTGCAAAATGGTTCACGCATTTATCTAGTTATGTATGTTGATGATATTCTGATTGCTGCTCAGAATAAGTCAGATATTCAGAAGCTGAAGAGGTCTCTCAGTGCGGAGTTTGAGATGAAAGATCTGGGTGCTGCTCGGAAAATTCTGGGAGTAGAAATCTATAGGGATAGGAAGAAGAGAAAGCTTTTCCAATCACAGGAAGGGTACATCAAGAAGATTTTGAGCAGGTTTGGAATGTCTTCAGCCAAGCCTATAGATACTCCAATGGCATCTAACAACAAGTTGGGAATGTACACGGTTCAGACTTATGAGGAGAAAGAGTACATATCTCGAGTTCCATATGCTAGCGCAGTTGGAAGTCTGATGTATGCTACGGTCTGCACTCGACCAGACTTAGCATTTGTTGTTAGTGTGGTCAGTCGGTTTATGGTTCAGCCTGGGAAGGAACATTGGAAAGCTGTTAAAAGGATTTTCAGGTATCTTAGAGGTACTTTAGATGTCGGTCTCTGTTATGGGAACGATACCCGATGTTTAGTGGCTGGTTTCTCAGATTCTGATTATGCTGGAGATGTGGACAGTAGGAGATCTATGACTGGTTATGTGTTCACTCTTGGACGTTCTGTTGTAAGCTGGAAGGCAACTCTACAACCTACAGTTACTTTGTCTACTACAGAGGCAGAGTATATGGCCTTGACAGAAGCTGCTAAGGAGGGAATTTGGTTAAATGGGCTGGTTGATGATCTAGGCCTACATCAGGATCAGGCTATAATGTATTGTGACAGCTTGAGTGCAATATGCTTAACCAAGGATCAAGTCCATCATGAGAAGACGAAGCACATTGATGTCAGGTATCACTTTCTGAGAAATGAGAAGAGAATTGAAGTGAAAAAGGTAGAGACAGCTGATAATCCTACTGACATGTTCACCAAGCCAGTTCCTGAGAGCAAGTTCCAACATTGCTTGGACTTGCTCAATATCACAAGTCAGTAGTCTGAGCCCTTTTCTAGGGGCATCTGAGGCAGAGAAAGGTTCTGGCACTATCATGGTGCATCTGTTTCTGTTGCTGAGAGGATTCAAGTCAAGGTGGAGATTTGTTGATATGCCTTGAATCAGTCGTTGACCTAAACGGTATACGTAATGTATTATCACTGGGCTTGTTTTCCGTTATTTAGTCGAATTAGGGTTTATTTCTTTGCCTATATATATACACACGTTGTGTGTAATTCAGTATTCTGCTTTATATAATAAAACTCTGCTTTCTTTGTTGTGGATGTAGCTAACGTAACAGTTAGTGAACCACGTAAATCTCTGTGTCTCGATCTCTATTATTGTTCTCGTTCGATCTCTCGTTACAACACACCAGAAATAGGGATCTCTCTGGAGACCCGTAATTGTTGATTTTCTTCAAAATTCATGACTTCGTAGCTGTATTATTACCCATAGGACTTGCCTCTAGGAGATCATGTTACCTATTGGCCTTGTGCTATGCCTGTGTTGGCGAATCAATAAGTTCGCCAAATGATATACGTTCATATACTCCCCTGTGTGGGAAAGAAGTATATGGGAGCTTAACTAGATTATAATACTCTAAATGTTTTACATTCATCTTCTCTAAATGTTGTTTGGAGATTACTTAAACTATTGGTCTTCTTTGTTATGCCTAGAAGGCTGCAATGTTGGCTAACCAAGATATATCTAAAGGAAGAAAGAATTGTCATGGGATTTTGTTAAACACAGTGTTTGCCGACACCAATAAGCTCACTAGAAGTTCTTAGCTTATGGGCATTTGCATTTATTGGCTTAACTCTCTTCTATAAAATCTTATTTATTTCCATGAAATCTTGTAAAAATAGGAAGACATGTTCGCAAACTTCTTACGAAGGGACAAAGCTGCAAGGATTCTTTTAGAGAGATCTGTATGCATGTAACTCAATTCTTTTTCCCTAGCTTTTATCTACAGTCTCAGCTCTTTTAGTTAAAGAAACAAAAAGTGTTTTGTTTCAGCAATCTGGTTTGCTGTATGAATGGTTGGGTATAATCAGTTCTATTTATCTATCTCATCCAGTCACATGTCAAAGCTTCATTGTCGCAATAGGATTAAGAGTAGTTTATTAAAGAATTCGTGGTTTGCTCATCTTTATACAGGTACTCTTATTTAGTTAATGACATGCTGACAAATTCTCATTTTCTTAATCTTTTGAAGAGCTTCAGTATTGAAGTTCAGAAACAAAGATTCTTAGAATTTAACTAAGCAAGAATCATGGCTTCATCAGATAACAATAATTTATAAGGAAACACCAGTGCATTTTCTGCTGGTGGTGAAGTTGCAGTTTTGGCTCACTGCATCAGCAAGGGCAACTGGTGACTTGGTGCAAATTATTTCTGAAATATATATTTAAACTTATATTACAGCTGCATTCCACAAAATCCAAGTTTCATTTCTTAGTGAATGGTAATGGGAGGTGGGGCTGGATTTTCCATCGCGTTGCAACATAAAATTCGAAATTTGCAAGGCCAGAAACAGCGTTGGGAATTTTCCAGATGATGGAGCTTCTTAAATGAATTATTTTGAGAAATCCAGGTTTCAACTAAGCCGATTCAGTCAGGTGCCAGGTTCTGAAATGCTTGCATATGGCCTAGCAACTCAAGTTGTTCCTTTGTTGAGATTGAATTTGCATATGAACAACAACTGTATAAGGTGATGAACAAAACAATTGATGATCCAGGTATTGTCTCTGACTCTTCACATACAAGTTTTCACAAACCTTTGAAAGAAAACAGTATGCATCACAGACTAGTCATTATTAACAGATATTTTTCAAGAACAGTTGAAGAAATTTTTATTGCTCTTATGAAGAAGCTTTAGCTGCAAATGAGTCTGTTCGAAGATTGGGTTTCTACAACAATCCAGTCTCTAAAGAAGCATCATTAACGAGTCTTCAAAATACTATCAAAGCAATCAGAAAAAGAAGGTTGCAACTAAGTACTGGCGAGTGCCTAATTATAGACTATAGATTAGCCATTCATGTTTTTGCATGAACTACTCATCTGCAATGACTTCTTAAGGATGCAGCAATCCGTGGGATGAAGACAAAAACCTGAATTGGAACCAACGGAGTTAGACCTTTTTAGCGATACGAATCAGTACTTCTCCAAAATAAATGATGATGAAGAATGGAAAGATGAGTGTTAGGTCAGGTCACACTGAAGCCTGCCGTTTTTATTATGGCAAAGCTTTGATAGTCCCCGACTCCCTGTTACTTCTTGTAATTCGAATACAGCTGTTAAGCTTTTGTACTTATTACAGGGCTACAATTGAATACATGACTGATTGAGTATTGAGGTCTGTTCGGTACTGCAAGCTGTTTGATAGGGTCTTAATGTACCATTTTGTACCTAAGTTCAAGGACTGTTAAAAATCTTTTGGCACTATAGATATCAGGCCGACAGGTCAAGTGCAAAACTACAATCATTGTGACAACATTAATTGCTATAGTGCGATAGCAGTAATACGCACCATGCGAGCAGTTTTTTTTTGTTGTTTTTTTTTCTGATAGCGAAGTAAATGTACTGTTTCAAAAAGGAGTTAATAAAAGTGGCCGAAAAGTGTTGATGATTCAACTTAGATAAATAAACACATGAACTGTTTACAAAAGGATTTCTAAAGTTCTTCAAACATTGATCCATAATTCCACGGGTTTACGACTAGAGGTGTAAAATGGGCCGGTACAACCCAGCACAATCCATTAAAAGGTGAGTCAGCCGTGCTACGTGTCGTACCAAAGATTAAGATATGCCGTGTTGTACCGTGTTTGAGGACATGTTGTGCCGTGCTGTGCACATTTATTTTATATTTTTTAAAATTGATATTTTCCAGATATTTAAATATTATATGTGTTGTTATAGAAATAATTCAACATAACGAAGATAAAATATCAAAAATTAGTTAGAATAAACGCTCTTTGTAAAATATACACAAAATGTGTTGTATTATACCATATTGTGTAGTATTTTATACATGTTATGGCGTACTTTCTTAGCGTGTTGTGTTGTGCTGTGCCACGTTTTTATCCGTGTTATATGTTGTGTTGTGCTACTGTGCCAAATAATCTAGCCCAGCACAACACATAAAGCTGTTGTGATATGCTGGGCTGTGCTCGTGCTGGTACGACCAATTTACACCTCTATTTACAACAACCTCCTCAGACTTCTGAACATGTCATTCATGGTGGTGATGTATTCTGATGGGATATATCTTTTTGCTGGCAAATTCTTCCGTTGAGAATAGTATAGTATCAGATTGAGTTTTTTTTAATAAACCCGGCTAAATTAAAGGTTATCCAAAAATAATTTAGGGCCATATAATAAATTAAGATGTGGTTATTTTGAAGTAATATCCAAAACCCCTTATCTACATTATGATCAAAACATTTTTGATTAATTAGGGTTAATTAAATGTGTTAGTTATTAGATTGTTTTAGTATTTATTTATTTATTTATTTTATTTATAATATTTTTTATTATAATATAATAGTATTTTTTATTTAGTTATATTTTATATTTGGTTTAATAAAAATAAAAAATAAAAGAAATCAATTTAGAAAACAATTATGTATATTAAAAAATAGTTTTATTTATTTATTTATTATATTGTTTTTATTTGTTTTTATTGTTTTTATTAATAAATTTTTTATTTAACTAAAAAAAATAGAAATAAATAATATATGTATATATATATATAGAGAAATCTTAAGTTAAAAAAAATAGCTTTAGATTTTAAGGATAGAATCATATTTTGAACTAGTGATGGTAAATTAGTCTTTTTACCTTTTTAGAAACCCTTTATTCTTTGTCCATTGATAGAAATAAATAAAGGAGTTGTAGGTGTTTATACAAATAAAAATCTTCAAATTGGTATTTACATATCAATCTTTAAAAAATATAAGAATACCCATAATTCAAAAAAATTTATCTGGTCAACAAACTTGAATATTTAAAAAACCATAATTGTTTACCTAGAATTTGTCATTTTACAAAATTCAAAATAAAAATAAAAAATTGGTTAATATTATTTCTCCCAGCTATTTTTTAGGGTTATTTGTTTGAATAAAAATAGAGATAATTTGCTAAAATCTTGGTGATTTGAATCTTATTTTTTCAAACAATTTTATTTTTATTTTTTTTATTGTAAAGTATATGCTTAGCAAAAAAGACAAATTTATTTTTGTCTTTGTTTTTTTATTGCAGAATCGTATATGCAAAGCAAAATCGTATATAGACGGAACCATTTTTATTTTTGTTTTTTTCAAAATTGTCTAGTTTTAGGTATAGACAGTTCAAAAAATAGGACTCTGTAATGTGGATTTTCATTGCAGAAACATATAGTATATGCCTTTGTAAGTAGAAGTTCTAAAATGCTCACTAACCAAAATTGTATTTCTAATCCATAATGAAACTTGTTAATATTATAAACAAACACAATTTATACTATATTAAATTACCCACTACGAGATAAAGCTATCGTAACTTGAACCGATTAGGTTACTGCACAATACATTAATACATTCTTTTTTTTTTTTTTGAAAACTTAAATAACTTTGTTCATTCATAATAAGATTTCAATCAAAAAAAAGTGGTGCCCCAGGAGAACCATAAGGTTTCAGTAAAAACACCACCACCAGCACCGTTATAACAACCAACTCAAGAAAATCCACTAACAACACCAACCCGAGCGTCGAAAGGATCCATAACTAAGAACTCCATTGAAAAAAACAACTAAAGTCAACAACCCTTCTACCAGATAGAACAATAACACCACCACCATTAAACGAAGGAGCAATGACATTGAATTGAAGACCATCACCAATACCTGAAAACAAACCACCACTCCAGATCCAAAATCTTATCACTCGACCACCAACACACCAATATACAGACAAAAAAATAGCAAGTCTAAATCTTAAAGAAAAACTAGATGATGTACATCATTTAAAATAAAACTTGCTCGATTAATTGGTGAATCCAGTCTAGACTGCGAACATTGGGTCTGTACAAGCTGTTTATGAACGACACTCTCTTAAATCCGAAAGCACAATATTGGCTCCTTAAAAATAAAAAACTAGAATGATTCATAACCTCTTCAAGTTTAGTTCTAAAAGTGATAAACTGAAAAACACATGCTTACCTATAAACTCGACGACTCTATGAATAACTGTATTTATATCTTTTATACTGCCATCAAATGAGTCTTTTAGAGTAAAAACTTCTCGCATCCATGAACTTATATGTTTGTTATGATTGATATACGTATCTGTTTAATATATATAATTGATGCAGCGGATAATAAAGAAAAGAAAGAAAAGAGAGGTTTTGTTCAGACTTCAAATATCCCAACGAATATGACTATGAACAACGATAATTACTTAGACTTCGGTTTTCCGACTTTAAATATTAATCGATTAAACTTGAATAAGTTTAAGAAATTAATTCTTATTAATCAAATTCAACTGCTTAAAACAATATATAGAGGACTCTTTTGTAGACTTGGGGAAAAACCCTAACTTGCTAGTCAAGAAATGATGAAAAAACCCCCTAAGCCGACTTAAACCCTAATTTGCTATTTTTGGCAAATTTTGATCGACCAAAAATAATGAAAATACTCATAAAATAAAACTATTTTCCATAAACGGCGACCCAAACAGACTCCTAACGAAGAAGTTATTAACAAAAAAAAAACTTTCCTAAAATAGCAAACACGCATGTTTGAAGCCTTAAAGGATGGAATTTGGCTAAAATCTGAAGACCATGAGACGAAATCGTGTCATGTCTTGATCGTTGGCCCGTTTCCAATCAAAAAGGACACCTCTTGAGCTAAATTACGATACTCGGGTCTTTAGCCTCCAAATAGGCTATAACCTGCTCATCTGCATCATTCTCCCGGTGTTGAAAGAAATTCGCCCTCGAATTTTCTTGGTCATCATCAGAACTATCACCATTATACGACACCAACTGGTTGACATTAAAAACATCAGAAGTCCGGATGTGACTTGGAAGCTTTAACTTGTAGGCATTAAGATTAATCTTCGCGACAATTTCCAAGGGACCAATCTTGCGCGCCTTCAGTTTGTTATACTCGCCAACTGGAAAACGATCATTTGTCAATATTGCCCAGACAAAATCTCCTACTGCAAAATCCACAACTCTGCGTTTCTTATCTGCCGCCTCCTTATACCTCTCATTAGCTCGAAGCAACTGTTCTTCAACCAACTTGTGAATATGTTACAACTGTTGGATACGTTCTTCGGCACGAACTTCAATTCTCTTCAGATCAGGAAAAGATGCTAAATATACTGGCGCTCGTGGATTGTAGCCATAAACAACCTTGAACGGATTCATACCCAGACTACGGTTTACTGAACGATTAAATGCAAATTCAGCTTGGCAAAGTTTCTGATCCCAAATCTTCGGATTGTCTCCAACCATACACCGTAGTATATCACCCAGCGAACGATTCACAACTTCTGTTTGGCCATCACTTTGAGGATGATACGCACTACTGAAGTTAAGCTTTGTATTAGCTAATTTCCACAAGGTTTTCCAGAAATAACTAAGGAATCTTGTGTCTCGATCACTAACAATTGAACATGGCAATCCATGTAGGTGATACACTTCACGGAAGAACAATTCAGCTACCTTAAATGCATTAGTAGTCTTTTTGCAAGAAATGAAATGAGACATTTTTGAAAAATGGTAAACAACTACAAATACTGAATCATGTTCCCTCTGAGTTCGAGGTATACCTAATACAAAATCCATGCTCAAATCTTTCCAGGATGGACTTGGAACTTTCAATGGCATGTACAACCCTGCATTAGTTGCTTTTCCTTTTGAAACTTGACAAATTCGACATCTATCCATGAATTTAGCAACTTCACGCCTCATTGTTGGCCAGTAATATGACTTCTAAACAAGTTAGAAAGTATTATCCCTTCCTATGTGCCCCTCGTCATGTAACTCCTTAATAATCTTCAATCGGAGACTAGAATCATGAATACACAATTGGTTACCTTTGAAGAGAAATCCTTCATGCATAAGGTAATCACTTCATTTGCCTGAACTGATATTATCCATAATCTCCGTAAATTTCGGATCGGTATGAATATGGTCAGAGTATGAATCAAAATCTATTACCTCAGTTCGCATGGTGTTGAGTATCATACTTATTCGGCTTAAGGCATCAACAACTTGATTCTGCGACCCAGCTTTGTGCTTTAGTACAAAAGTGAACTCTTGTAAATAACCAGCCCACTTACCATATCTAGAAGAAAGCTTCTCTTGACTGTCGATGTGCTTCAAAGAATCATGATCAGAAAACATAAAGAAATCGTTATGAATTAGATAGTGACTCCAATTCTTCAAGGCTTGAACTATAGCATAAAACTTCACATCATATGTACTATAGTTGAGCTTAGCACCATTCAACTTCTCACTGAAATACGCTACAGGTCGTCCTTACTGACTTAAAACAGCTCCAATTCCCACCTTCGATGCATCATAGTGTAGTTCAAACGGCATGCTAAAATCAGGTAACACCAATAGTGGTGTAGTTATCATCTTTGTCTTAACATCTTCAAAGGCTTCGTCAGCTTCCTCATCCCATGAAAACTTTCCTCCTTTCATGCATTCAGTAATGGGTGTCATAATGGTACTGAAGTGGGGAATAAAGCGCCTGTAAAAAGAAGCGAAACCATGGAGACTCCTTACCTCGTGTAATGTAATAGGTGTAGTCCAATTTCTCACAGCTTCAACCTTGGACTTATCTACCTTGATTCCATCCTTGGTAACTACACAACCGAGAAATAGAGATCGATCTGTCATGAATGAACACTTTGTGATGGCCGTAAATAATTTCTCCCTGCTGATAGATACATTTTTATGTCTGATTTGTCTCAATTCTTTATGTTGATAGTGCTCGATTGTGTACAAATTGTGTTATTTTATGTGATTGTAGATATTCTTGGAAAATAAACATCATTGGAAAAATTGGCTCGAAAAAGTGTTAAAGGCACCCGTGAAATTTACTAAAGGCACCCAACAAGAAATGATAAAGGCACTTGTACTTTGGATAGGGCCACCCCCTTCATTTTCAAAATTCAAAAGAAAAAAATCTTGGCGGGAAGATATTTCATCTTAACTGCGTGAATCAAAAACATGATTTTGGAGATTTTTTTTTCTATTAAAACAAGATATTATCTTGCCATTATCATGGAGAGATTTTATGCGATTGGGAGACCACAAAATCAAGACGGAATATCAAATCAGATCACGAAAATTGAAGAGAAAAAATACTCGAGTATTATTCTATATTAATGAAGATTTTTTGAAGATTTGGTGGTCTGTGGTGTATAAATAGGATGGGGTCGAGTCATAAAAGGATATAGAGAGTTTAGGGGGGGCTGGAGAGGCCAGAAGTAAAAAAATCAAATTCTAGAAAATTCTCATGATGAAGAAGATGAAGAAAACGTTGCGAAAAGGTTGAAATTTCCATGGCCAAAAGGTTGAAGATTCTGTTGCTAAAGATTTTAACTTTGCAACATTTATCTTCATTTGCAACATTTATTTTTAGTGAAACACTTTTCCTTTGTAACAGTGAGGTTGTAACGCTTATAAACGTTACAAACTCGATGTTTTCATTATTTTCACTCTTTTTCGTCATTTGTAAACACTTTGAGCTATGTACCAATCTTTTGAGGGTGTTTTCAACATGAGGAACTAAACCCCTTTGCTAAGGTGATGGTGAAAGCCATTGTTCCAAGAAAAGTGGTATATTTTTACTTTAATTGATTTTTGCAAATTTTTTTATGATTATTTTCCTTGGTTAAAAATTGATTTAATGATTTTTATTAAACAATTTTGATTTCGTTAGATGGTTCATGCTTGGCCTAGGTTTTTGATGTTCCATGCTTTTGTTATACAATTGTTATTTTGAAAATCTACTTGTTGCAATATTTTAGAATCAAATAATATAAGAATTGCATAATTATAATTATTGAATTGAATCACTTTAATTGGTTAATGGTGAAATCCATAACCTCAATATTTGTGAATATTATTTTCATATTTTGTGTATATTTTATAGTTTAAGAATTAGTATTAAATATAAAATCAATCTTCACAAGTCTGAGCAAACGATACTTTTTTATTTACCACAACTACAAAAACTATCAATTTTTGGCGCCGCCGACACGGACTTGTTTTTTTTAGTTTTTTTTTTAGTTTAATTAGTTTAGTTAGATTTTTTTTATTTGTTCTATTTTATGTTTTTTTGGTATTTTTCTTTGTATTACAGGTTTTGGATCAAAAAAAAAAAGAAATTGGAGCCAAAGATTATATTGATTAAAGACTTGGAGTCAAAGACAAATCGAAAAGAACAGAAAAAGAAGACAAGATTTTTTAGTTAATTTTTTTAGGGTTTTATTTTTCTTTTTAGAAAACTGTATTAGGAAATTCTTATTGTTTTTGTAATTATTTTAGGTATTTTTTTTTATTTTTTTTTATTTTTTTGGACTTTGGACTTTGAACTTTTGAATTTATAATTATTTTTAAACCCTACGGAAGGATATTTAGATATAAACTGCAACAAGGAAGGACGACAATTACGATATTGTCTCGGCCCCTCGGGTTCGTACAGTGACACAGGAGTCGGTGGCCCGAGTCGACTACAACCGATTCATCCCCGTCTGGTACGGGAGGTAAGACTCGATCAACACACGAATCCCCTATAAGTGGATTTACTGTATTCCTTCGTATGCATATATGTTGAGGAATTGAATACAGATTTATTTTCTAGTAAAAGGAAAGGATTGGCTATATAAGATAAGGACTCGGATTTCATCACCATTTCCTTCTTTCCCTCCTTAGGAACACATTATCTAACGTGAACCTAATCCTTAAAATTTGACTAGAAAGAAGACCGATAGGGTATCGATCTTATTGGAAAATCATTCAAAAGGACTATATTGGTTACTTTGTTAGCCTAACTTAAAGTTCAGGAAGATTATTTTAAGTTGATTAGAGCCGCCTTGTAACCCAAGGAAAAGTTGCCAAATAGGCAGGGTTATCAAAGCTCCTTAGAGCTTATCCTGTTTCTATTCGACTTAATCTAATTCAGATCGTTCTGAGAGATTCGCTAAAACTGTAACTAGTTGCCTTTTGGAAGAATAAAAGTTGGTCTAGAAACAATCTAAGTGGAGCCATCATGCTTTTTGTTTGCTAGATTCAATAGGTTTGATTTGGTTGAGTCAGCCTTGTTTATGTTTGTTTAGAATTCCCTTCCAATTAGTAGTTATTTAATTGCATGCCCAGGCCGCCTAAAGTCTTGAGTGAGCGTGCCTGGAGAAGAGATTCTATTGGTCGTTTGATCAGTGACGAGAATAGAAACTCTATTTTTGAAACTGAGAATTTAGGAAACCCTTCTTTTGAGAGCCCAATTTTTGGAATCTTTAGTTTTGAGAATTTGTCTCTTAGTGAGGAAGTTATTCCTAGTTTTCCAGCTGTGCCATAAATGGTAACTTTAAAAGATTTGTTGAATCCCACTAGGACTTCTCGTCCATCATGTATCAAGTTAGTTGAAACTCAAGCAAACTATGAGTTAAAACCTGGGACCATACAGATGCTCCCAATCTTCTTAGGAAAAGAGAATGAAAACCCCTACTTTCATATTAGGGAATTTGAAGAAATATGACAACATGTCTGATGAAGCTTTGAAACTTAGATTGTTTCCTTTTTCCCTAAGAGACAATGCCAAACCTTGGTTATATAGTCTACCATCTGAGTCCATCGAAACATATGAACTGCTTACCGCTGCCTTTTTATCAAAAATTTTCCCTAGGCACAAAACATCATATATTAGGCACAATATTTCCACATTTGTGCAACAAGAGGGAGAATCTTTGTATAGATATTTGGAAAGGTTCAACGACTGATTGATACAATGCCCCCATCGCGGTTTAGAAAAGGTTAGACTAGTCCAGATCCTTTATGAAGGGCTAGATTATCCAACAACTACCATGGTCAAGTCATTGTGTACAAGGAGTTTTGATAATAAAACTGTTGATAAGGCAATGACATTTTTGAATAAAATTGCCGAAAAGAACCAGCAATGGGAATGCAGTAAGGAACCCCAGAGAAAAATTTTACTGAGCAGAGGTAATGTCAATAGGGTAGATGGAATTCTTGAATCAGATGCCAAAATTGCAGTTATATAAAAAAGGTTAGAAGCCTTAGAATTGAGTCAATCTAGTTGTGGAATAGAGCCCAAGTCATATTGGGAAGGACACACTGTTGAAGAGAAAGCCCATGCTCTTAACAATAACACTAGATATGATAACTGTCAAAAGTTTAACCCATATTCATAAACCTATAACCCTGGTTGGAGAAACCATCCAAACCTTTCTTGGTCTAAGGACCAAAATCAAGGTCAGTCTAGTAACTGATATTGTTTTAATAGTGATAAATAAGGTGATCGATTCTCGAACTTGTGAAGGTAATGATTTTAGAAAATATTGGACTAAATATAAACTAATAAAAATCAGGAAAATAAACTAGAGAAGATTTTTAGGAAATATGGAGAAAACTAGGAATCAGGGTTATTTCTAACAATTTATGTGATTAATCATGTAACTCTTTTTAACAATTTAATTCAAGTTTGCCAAAATATGTTTTCTAGAA
>JAJJMC010006637.1:1070629-1184975 GCA_023531435.1 Papaver californicum | reverse complement strand
TACGGGATCTTTTGATGTTTATGACTTGCGTGAGATAACTATCAATGATTGGAACAATCTGGAAGCAAAAGAAACTTGTTTCTCACGTGAATTCAAAGTGTGCAGTTGATACAGACGATTTCCGATCGATCCCGTGCTGAGTTGACTCGGTCAACTCGGGTTGACCGATTTGACTTGGGTTTGACCCGATTTGTCCCGATTTGACCGAGTTGACTCGAGGGTACCCCTTATCCACTTCTAGGGTGCCAAATAACACTTGTCCTTGGGTAACTTTATCACTTATTGAGCCAATTTTTCCACAAATCTTTATTCTTCTACTGTACCTACAAAAGCATAAAAACACGTAATATTTGCAAAATCGAATACTAACTTAATAGAAACTAAGGTACAATTTAGACACTAAAATGTGTCTATCAGTAACCCTCAGGTTCCCCCAGGTTTTGGTTATACTAAGAATCCTTCTGGACCAGCATAATTTTAGAATCCGTTAGAAAAGACGGTCATGAGTTTAGCAGAGTCTCTCGCCTCATTAACTCAGAACACTAAAGATTTTCAGCAGTATGTCAATCGAAGTTTACGAGAAAATCAAAAGATTATTCAGGCTAACAGTCAGGCCATTTCCAATTGAGAGAAAGAGAAAAATGCAAGTTCCCTAGTCAACCACAACCCAACCCTAGAGGAATTCATCAGTTATCTTATGGTGAGAAATCATCAAATCATGTGAATTCAATTAAAACCCTTAGGAGTGGTAAAGTGGTAGACAATAAGGTAACCTTGCCTGATAGTGAACATGTTGTAGTTCACCCTTCTGAGCCTGTAGCTGAAGAGACTGATCAAGTCTCTAAAGAGTCCAATGTGGTTCCCGCTGAGCCTGATTTTGTGCCCAAAGATCCATTCCCACAACTTCTAGTACCAACTAGGAAGGAATCCAACTTTAATGATATACTGGAGATTTTTAAGCAAGTCAACATCAATCTTCCTTTATTAGATGCAATTAGGCAGATTCCTACTTATACCAAGTTCCTTAAGGATCTTTGTACGCGAAAGAGAAAGCTTAGTGTACAGAAAAAAAGCCTTTATAGCTAGTCATGTGAGTTCAATTATCCATAACAACACAACTTCTAAGTACAAAGACCCAGGTTCCCCTACCATTTCTTGCATAATAGGTAACTACCGTGTAGAAAAAGCGTTACTTGACTTAGGAGCTAGTGTGAACTTACTTCCGTACCATATGTACCTCTATCTAGGACTTGGTGACTTAAAACCTACCAAATAACACTTCAGTTAGCTGATAGTTCTGTGAAAATTCCTCGTGGTATTGTCGAAGATGTTCTTGTTGAGGTCGATGGGTTTACTTATCCTGTAAATTTGTTATCCTAGATACCCAACCTGTTCCTGACCCAGAAAGCCAGATACCTGTGATATTAGGTCGCCCGTTTTTAGCTACATCTAATGCGATCATTAACTGTCAAAATGGTATTATGAATTTATCTTTTGGTAATATGCTTATTGAGATGGATATTTTTCATATTAGTAAGCAACCCCCTGAGCTAGATGATACCTGTATTGAAGAGGTGAACATGATAGAAACATTAGTTCAGGAATCATTACCAAAAATCTTATCCGAAGATACACTAGAGAGTTGTTTAACCTATTTTGGCTTAGATTTCAACGATGCTAGCACCATTGATCAAGTGAATAATCTGTTAGACTCTACCCCTGTGTTAGATACTAATAGATGGAAAGCTAAGTTCGAACCACTACCAGTTTCTAATTCTACCTTAATTCCTTCTTTAGAAGAGCCTCCTAAGTTGGACCTCAAACCATTGCCAGATACTCTGAAATATGTGTTTTTAGGCCCATCTGAGACTTTACCTGTAATTATAGCATCCGAATTGGATAGTGATCAGGAAAGTAGGCTAGTGACCGTACTTCAAGACAACATGGAAGATTTAGGGTGGACCTTAGCATATATTAAGGGTATAAGTCCTACTGTTTATATGCATCAGATTCATTTAGAGGATGACACTAAACCTTCTAGGGAGATGCAACGTCGATTGAACCCTAACATGAAAGAAGTAGTTCGAAATGAGGTGCTTAAGTTGTTAGATGCGGGTATTATCTACTCCATTTCAGACAGTAAGTGGGTCAGCCCCGTTGAGGTTGTTCCCAAGAAATCAGGAATCACTGTAGTCCAGAATGAAAACAATAAGTTAATCCCAACCCGAGTGGCGTGTTTGTATTGACTATAGAAAATTGAACAAGGTCACAAGTAAAGACCACTTTCCCCTTCCTTTCATCGACCAAATGCTAGAGCGATTATCTGGACAAAATCATTATTGCTTATTAGGTGGCTACTCTGGTTATAATCAGATTGTTATTGCCCAAAAGACCAAGAGAAAACTATTTTTACCTATCCCTTTGGTACCTTTGCGTATATACGCATGCCTTTTGGGTTGTGTAAAGTACCCGCTACTTTTCAGCGCTGCATGATGACCATATTTTCTGACATGATAGAACGGTTTTTAGAGGTTTTTATGGATGATTTTTCAGTGTTTGGTTCATCTTTTGATGAGTGCTTGCATCATTTGACATTAGTGTTGACTAGATGTAAGGAAAAGAATTTAATGCTTAATTAGGAGAAATGTCATTTCATGGTTCGATCAGGAATTGTTTTAGGACATATCATATCTTCTAAGGGTATATAGGTAGACAAAGCCAAAACCGTAAGAGATATTAGGTCATTCTTAAGGCATGCAGGTTTTTATCGTCGATTTATTAAGGATTTTAGCTTGATTTCTAGACCTCTTTGCAATTTGCTTGCAAAAGATGTTAAGTTTGTTTTTGATGATGCTTGTTTAGAGGCTTTTGAGAAGCTTAAGACTTTACTCACTACCTCCCCCATAGTCCAGGCACCTAACTGGAACCTACCCTTTGAAATCATGTGTGATGCTTCAGATTATGCTATTGGTGTTGTGCTAGGTCAACGAGAAAACAAATTACTTCATGTGATTTACTATGCTAGCAAAACTCTTAATGATGGCCAACTAAACTACACCACCACAGAGAAGGAATTGTTAGCCATTGTTTTTGCCTTAGACAAGTATAGATCCTATCTCTTAGGGTCTAAGGTCATAGTCTTTACTGATCATGCTGATTTGAAGTATCTTGTTGTTCTTCTTTGCCAATCAACACATACAATTCACCTGCATCTTCTACCTCATATTCAAACTGCTTAAACGAAAATAGATTGGTAGCTTCTCCAGTAGATGGCGTAGGTGCAATCTCTTTACTGGGTACAAGTACTATACGTACGTCGTTCCATAAAAAACTGTAGGTATTCTTATACCCGTCATGATTACTTTTCCTGTCAAACTCCCATGGACGACCCAACAACAAGTGACAAGCATCCATACTAGTAACGTCATACCATGTTTTATCTTTATATTTGTTACCAATTGAAAAAGAAATCAAGCAACGGTTGTTTACTTTTACCTCATTCCCTTTCTTAAGCCAAGAAAGCTTGTATGGATGTGGATGTGCCTTGGTTTCCATCTTGAATCGTTTCACGACCTCTTCATCAACAATATTCTCGTAACTTCCAGGATCAATAACTAGACGACAAACTTTTCTTCGATCGTACATATCGACTGGAATATATTGTTACGCAACCAGATGTCGCCCTCATCTTTACGTGGAGTGAGACAACTTCTTTTTACTAAAAAGTTCACTCCTTTATCTCCAGCAACTACTTCATCGACAGGTTCAGAATCATCCTCATGATCCTCTTCATAATCAGATACCCAACCATCTTCTTCACGGTCGTTTTCAGTGAAAAATACCTTGTTCGCTCGTTCTGCTTTTTGAGAGTCACTGGCTTTGTGCCCAGATTCTCCGCACTTATTACACCTACCTCCAAAAGTGGTAACTGGGGTTTTATTTGGTGTTGACGAAGAATTAAGTTTACTAGCAGTACTAGGTATTGAAGTACTACGGTTACTTGCTGGAGATGCTGCCACATTGATACCCTAATTTAAGCTTCTACGCCCTACTTGTTTCTCTATATGCATTGCTTTATGATGTGCATCCAAAATAGAGACGCAATCAAACATGTTGAGTGTATCCTGATATTGTTGAGGGAGACCACCTATATAGCGAGCGACTTTTTGCTCATCTGACTCTGACAAGTCGTTAAGAGAAAGTAGTCGGTAAAACTCCTTGGTGTAATCGTCTATAGAACATACTCCCTTGCGTAGGTTTTGCAGCTTCTGGTACATCAATCCAATGTAGTTATTTGGCAAAAACTATGTTCTGATGTCTTTCTTCAACTTCTCCCATGATACTAACTTCTGTTTTCCTTTACGACTGCGTAGCAGCTTGTGTTGTTGCCACCACAAATTATCCCTCCCACGAAACATAGTCTCTACCAACGAAACTCGTTTGTTATCTGGTACTTCTTTGAATTCCAATACCTCATTAACCGTTTTCACCCTGGAGAGAAACTCTTTCGGTTCAAAACCACCATAAAATTCTGGGGTCTCTACTTTTATTCCTGCCTTCCAACGATTAAAATCCTCTCGTTGATTTATTCTACCTTCACAATGCCCTCTAGCAAAAGAGTTAGCGTTATCATCTTCTTCTTCCTTCGAAGGTTATACCGACCCAGCAAACCTTGGACGTCTTCAATGAATTCTTCTCTAGATCTTAATAGAATGAAACCTTCTGGACCTCCTCCTCGACCCTGACCGATTGCTACTCTTGGTGGCATCTTATCAACTCTAGAATCGACTTTGCTCTAATACCAACTGATGCAGCGGATAATAAAGAAAAGAAAGAAAAGAGAGGTTTTGTTCAGACTTCAAATATTCCTAGGATATCGACTATGAACAACGATAATTACTTAGACTTCGGTTTCCCGACTTTAAATAATAATCGATTAAACTTGAACAAGTTTAAGAAAATAATTTTTATTAATCAAATTCAACTGCTTAAAACAATATATGGAGGACTCTTTTATAGACTTGGAGGAAAAACCCTAACTTGCTAGTCAAGAAAGAATAAAAAAAACCCTAAACCGACTCAAACCCTAATTTGCTATTTTTGAAAAATTTTGGACGACCAAAAATAATAAAAATACTCATAAAATAAAACTATTTTCCGCAAACGGCGACCCAAACGGACTCCTAACAAGAAGTTATTAACAAACCAAAACCTTTCCTAAAATAGCAAAAACGCCTGTTTGAAGCCTTAAACGATGAAATTTGGCTAAAATCTGAAGACCATGAGATCAAGTCGTGTCATGTCTTGATCGTTGGCCCGTTTCCAATCAAAAAGGACCCTCTTGAACTAAATTATGGCACTCGGGTCTTTAGCCTCCAAATAGGCTATAGCCTGCTCATCTGCATCAATAATATGATGTTAATCCATAAATACCGGAATAATTTGACCTATTTACCTAAAAATTGATGGTCGATTTTTTAATTAACATTAAAAAAGATAAAATATATTTTAAGCATGTTATGAATGGAAGATTAAATAAAAAAAAATCCAAAATAACCCCGTAATTGATATTAAATACAACATTACCTAAAAAGATAGGCAAATACCTATTTCAAGTTTTTCTATGTATAATACTAATTTGAAGAATGTGTAATGGGTAATCATCCAATTTTCTAATAAATTAATAGCCTCAGATTAATTTGGTGTAGCGCCCCGAATTATTCTTTGAACAATGCAAACCAGTTTTCAAAATTGCTTAGGCCTGTGGACTTAAGCATATAAAAACTTCATGGTTCAATAAAGAAACTAGTTACATAAATGATTAAGTTGGGTTAGCTGGGAAGAATTCTGGCGAGTCAAATTATTTTAAGGAACGTATTACGAGAGATGGATTTGGTTAGATAATGTGTGATTGGTAAGCAAGGATTGATTTTATGACATAATACAGAATGTATTTTCATATACTCAATATGATTTCACAATATCTATTTGCGTTCAAGTAATGAATTCTATCCAATTGAAAGAATCTTCAGACCAATCCAAATACTCTTACCCTTTCGATTAGACTAGTAATGAAGATTCGAGCTATTATATATTGATCAATCAAAGATACATTCAACAACTAAAATAAATATCAATTTTTTTAGGATCATTTCTTTCTACAGACATAATAAATAGGATAAAAAACATATTGATACCTGAAAGGCTTTTCTAGATATCCTTTAATATCTCGGCTATATATGGAATGTCAGATGCAAATGAATAATTTTCCACGTTCGAAAAAAATGGAAGCCTATTCTAATATCTCTTCAAGGGTTATCCTTATCAGCTAAGGGCAAACCCAGTGGAGAAGGAAAATGAGCAAATTTTCTCATTCCTCTCCACATTGGATCTTCCAAAGGCACAAATAGGATGGGAAAATGCTCAAATTTGAGTATTTCCGCATCGCGGCTAAGTTTAAACCGAGCAAATCAAAGTTGGTTGAATAGCCAAACCCAAGTAGATAACATCTAGTTGATCCAACGACCATAAATCAATCATATATATATAGTACGTTTGAACCCGTGCCGTAACGACACAGACCGTCTCACTGATAAGCGTTTAATTTATATATTTTTACCACCTTATTTGTATTTGTTAGAACTTATTTTTACATTAATTTTATTTATTTTTAGGTTTTATTCTAAAACCCCGAGTTGTTAGAAAAACATGGCTAATTGTGCATTAACAAAGGCAGCTCTATAAACGAGTGGATTTAATTTCCAAAAGTTCTAACTCTCTTGTTAATGGCCCCTGTTATCAAGTGGAGACACAATCTGATGCCGTGAAATATGGGAAGAATAGAGTAGGACGTTGGATACTTGGCTAGTTGCTGGGCATACATTATGCGGTATGGAAGTAGGTGGACCGAACTGTAGGAGAAACAGGTTTGTCAAGCGGCTGTCAGTAGTTGAAGTGAACGAATATAAAAGGGAAACTGAATGGGCTACCTGCTTGGCTGAGAAGTGATCAAGCCTGACAGGGAGAAAGAAAGTTGGAACGTGAGAGAAGATAAGCTTGAGGTCTTCCAAGAGAAGAAATAGTGAGACAGAGTGCGTCAGAGAAAGGTAAAATAATAAAGAAAAAAAAAAGAAAGAAAGAAAGAGAAGTTGTTGGGATGTTGGGTACTTGGCTCATAGGAGTTGGGCGGAGTCTTCTTTCTTGGAGTTGGGGTGGACCGAACACTGACAAAGGGAATGCAGTGAAGCACGTGGGAGAGAAGAAAAGGATGAAAAAAAAGAAAAAAGTATAAAAGAGAAAGTGATTGATTGAAAGGGGAAAAACTTTCTTTTAGGTTTTTGGTGGAAGAGATTGATTGGGGAGAGAGGGTTGGCGGAGAGAGAAGGCTAGAGGGAAGAAGTAGGCGTAGGCTGTGAGAGAGAGTAAGACTGATTGAAAGTAAAAGAAGAATGAGAAAGAGAGCGGCTGAGTCTGTCAGACGGAGAGAGGGAGGAGTGGAAAAAAGGTGAGGCTGATTGGAGGGGGCGACGTAAGAAAGAAAAGAGGGAGAGAGGATAGGTAGGTTGTAGAGGGGACAAGGTCAGACTCAAAATAAAGAGTGTGATTGGCGTGAGAAGTAGAGATTGATAGAGGAGAGAGGAGGTTGTCAGGTGGTTGTAGCTAGGTTGGAGAGAATTGATTGGGGAGAGTATCAGAAAGGGGTAGGTCGGAATTGTTCTTGAGGTGAGAAAGAGACAGAAGAAGTAGGTGGAGGTTGGCGGCTGCTGCTGTACTCTGAAGACAAAGTCTGACTTTGTTCTGGGTTGGTGTTGGCAGTCGGAAAAACTGTGATATCTTTCTATCTCTACTTTTCTTAATTATTTTTAATGGATTTTGAGAAACCCATTGCCATGTTCTAATTGATTTTGTAGCTAGGGTTTTATGCTTGAAACCACTTTGAGTAATAAGCTATTTTGGATTGATTTATTAAGCAATAGACTATTATGATTTTGAATAGGTTCATTCCTGATTTTGATTTATTGATTTAGTGATAACATTAGTTGTTGCTTCACCGGTTTTGTACAATACAATAACCTTTGCGCATAATTAATAGGATTGCAAATATATTTGTCTACTTATTTGGTATTTCATGTTTGAGTTAAATCCTTTGATGGGGTATGCTTAAAATAGCCAGGTATTATTTGTGAACCTATAATTAGTTTTGTATAATTTTCTCGCTAACGCAATTTGATGGTGTATACTGGGACTGAGAGTTTTTTATGCGCTATGCTTAGGGCGTCCTAGTGACATTTGCGACCTAATACACATAATAGGTGATGTCGATAGATCAAACAATAGATAAATATTCAGGAGTTATGTTTCACTTCAGTAATTAAATAGAAATAGTGGTTGATACTAAAAACCCTGGTTACCGACTCTCTCTGCTTAGTTATTTTATTAGTTTAGTTTGTTTTATTATTTCATTCATAATTCTAAAAATCCAAAAATATTGTTTCTGATTAGTTTATTAAGAATATTGATTGCAGTATTGTCCCCACTTCCTATAGGTTCGACCCGTACTTGTCGTTGTCTGCATTGTAGACACCGTGCGATTGCGGTATATTTAAATAGGATTTTCCAAAATCCTATCACTCACATATATGGTTTCTTTGAATTTTATTAATTCTTCAACATAATGTCCCTTGCACATTTTTTTAAATAAATAAATTTAGTCACCTAAGGTACTCATCGTTATTAAAAAATTGTCATTTTATTTGTCGCGTTACTGGTATTTTTGATACAAATACCCCGGTTAGGTGATAGTATTTGACCGATTTTAAATATGCAAATTTCATTTATAGGGATTAATTTTACCATGTCTCACGGGTGTTTAATTTTTCTTACGTATTTTGTTACGATCCCTATAAAATTATAGGTATTAATTTTTACTTAATTTCTTTCCCTGATGATGAAAGTCTAAAAATGTATTTGTTAGACATAATCGTAATATTAATTGCATTGTGTTCCAATAATAAAACCGCATCAAAGTTCTGTTGGATGAAACATGATTTAAAAACGGGAACATGTCCCCGTTACTGAAAAATTAAAACTTCCTTACTTAATGAAAGCATAAGTCTGGAACAAGAACTAAAAAAACTGGAATTTTAAAAATACATAATTTAATTCAAACAGATAACTAATCTATTTATCGGAAACAAACGACTTTGTTCACTCTTCTTTGTAGTAGGAAACTTGTCCCCCATCATTATCCTTCGCAGCTTCATCTCGGACAAACGGAATATTGTTTTGGTTATGTAACGTATACGATGGTGTGTATCCACTAATTCTTCTTGGCATTCAGGATAGGACATGTACGTAGTACCAATCATATGAGAAGTGAGTAATCTGCGACAGCAGAGTTAATCGATCTCCTTCCTGTAATAAGTCGTAGTCACTTTATATGCAGCAATACAGGAACACAATTGCAAAAGCATTATTTTAAAAATGGGAACACACCAGACTCTCCAAAAAAATGCTAGGGTCGCTAAGCTTGGCGATAGTCATCTTGGGTTTCTGCTCATAAATGGGCGTAATTGGTGGAATCATTCCTATGTTATTACTTACGGTGGTGCTATGGTGTTGTTGTTGCTGACTCAGTTGTATCATTTCTCTCATGGGGGATTGTTTTTTGAGATAGGCCATCATGTATTTGTCTGTGTTGCAGTTTACTTGGGATGTCATTTTAGTGTTAGGAGATAAGTGCTAGAGTTTAGATATGTGAGTTGTTTGGAAATGTATTCTTCTCTTTAAATAGGTCATTTGAATCAAGTTTAAGAACGGAATCATTGTGTGTGTAGCATTAATCTGTAATTACAGTTTTGAAAGTCCATAGTCCCTGCATTTTTTATAATTATAAGAACAAATGTGGGAGTTACTTTAGTGTTGTTCATGATACTTAATATGACAGTTTATTATTACCACGTCAATGACCCTTTTAGTTTTCTATTTTGCAATAACCACGTTTGAAAATGACGACATCAATAACTTGGACAGTAGTATGGATAAATTTCCTTCATACTTTGATTTTTGTTTCAAAATGTTCAAATTGTATATTAGATTTGAGAGAAAAGGGTGTTATATTTGATTTTGAGTGAAAAATCACATTGACAGATCATTTTTTATTAAGTTGGATATATAATTTTTTTTTTTTTTGGTATTTTAGGGTGATTTTCGTGTGAATCTATATACAGGAAATGAAGTGGTTGGAAAAAACAGAAAATTAAATTGGTTTACTTGTAAATCAGACTATTTTTCAAAAGCTATTTCAATTTATGCCAGGTGGTGCCATGTATATGAGCAAAAAACAGTGGCCTGACTTATTCTACCTCATTAAAAAAAATTGATATCTCAGTCGTTGCACTTGTGTGGTTTTTTTTGTTTAAACACTTTCTCTTATTTGCACCATGAACCATTGGACCAATCGTTTTTGATTAATAAAACCGTGATTATGGCTGTATGATGGTTACCATGCCAGACCCATATAAGGCTACTCATGGTTACCATGTATATGATTAACTTTGATGCTGTATTCAAAGTTAATCCAGATGCTGGGTTCCATATCCACTGTGGTGTTATACCTACGTTCTGGGTTCCATGTATTATTGCAGGTATGAGGAATGTCAGAAATAAGAGGCAATATATATGTAAATCGGCCATGACTTCCTATGGCCATTTATCCGTTGTGATAACCTTGAATTATGTAGTATTACATTTTAATGCCATCTGATCCTGTAGCTCTATCATTTTCTTTAGAAATAATGCAACCAACATGGTGATATTCACTTATGGGAACTGAAAAAATAAGTTGCGTATCATCAAGGAATACATTAACAGGATAACCTGCATCACCTATCATTTGATACATAGGCAATAATTGGAAATTGTACCTCAGGATATGAAGACTTATCTTGTGCAAAGTGAAATTGATACATAAATCAAAATAAAAATTGACAGAGAGACATGTGATTTTTCATTCTAGGGGGGTAATGGTCGCATATTAGGTTTTCAAAGTCTCACTTCTAGCACCCTCATTTTCCTCATCAAGTATTTGGTATTGGATATCGTCATCCTGAGTTTCAGAGTCTATTGCACTTATAACATTCCTGTCACTGGTAGAGTAAATAAAAGTCTGTATCAGAATGATAAGGTAAAAAATTGAATTTGGGAATGCAGAATAGATATACATAGATATTGAATGGAAGAGAGCCTTCTTTGACGTTTCCAAAAAATGGTGGTAGGAAATATAAAACCGTTTTCGCTGTTATGAAAGCTTGGAATGATCCTAACCATTGAACAAACTAACCGGTACCAACTGTGTAACTATCGTTGCTAATGTTCAAACCAAATTTCAAATTCATGTTTAATGAGAAACAAAACAGAAGATTTATTCTTTCAAAAAAAAACACAGAAGATTTATATATCATAAAATCTTTATAACCCAAATAGGATAAAACTACGCAGTAAAACTTAGTGGGTTTAAATCTATCTGGCGAAAAAATACCTTGGAGAAACCCTGCATATTATGGAGATACATGCACTACCACGTATGTGTTACCTTCATTTGACTGTCTAAAAATGGAAGATTCAAGATCTTGTACAATCTCAACAAATTATCAAACACTTCATGTGCACTTACACATTTCACATAAAAACACAGGATTGAATCAAAAATCAATTGAATACACTTCAAATTACCACTCAAAAACATAATTATAACAAACCCATCCCTTTACAAAATCAAACCCATATGCAAAAACACCAAACCATCTCATAGAAATCAAAGTAGACAAAGATATAAATAGACAAAGAAGTGAGAACATTACCTTATGAGATTAACCCTTAAATGAATACTCAATTGAATGAAAATCACATACATCTACTCAATTAGCTTATTTTGCAACGTATATTCAGTATATTCTTTATACTGAATTATTGGATTAGTAAGACCGTTACCGATGGCAAATCCCTGTTTAAGTATACAGAATCCTAGTCCAGCAAGTCTGAGAAAGTGAGGCAGTAACATCACTAAATCCAAATACAGAATAGTCTTGGATATGAATAATACCTTTAAGTTTATATGAATTCCTTCTTTATTCGTATTTCCTTTGTTAATTCTAGAAGCAAATGCAGGAATGTAGTGTCCAGCATATGACTCTCCGGTGATGTAAAAATCATTCTTTTGAAATTGTGGATGCTTTGTGAAAAATGCCTGGTAAGACGTAAAAACAAAGTTACACCAAGTACTACTAAAGATGAAAAACTGTGTAATAAACTTGTAAAGGTCGGAATGGTTTGCTAAAATGACAGTACTAAAAGTGATAAAAGAAGAAGTACATATGAAATATTTCAAATCAAGTGCAACTGTATAAGAAGTGAAACCTGTAAGAAATCGTATAAATCATTACTAACACCCTCTTCGTCTTGAAGGAGATCAAGCTCATCTGAACTATAACTGAACCCAGTTCCGGTTGGTTGATCAACATACAAAAAATACTGCATTGTTTCTTTGCAAAAATCTACAAACAATACATCAAAAATTTTAGTAGAACCACCAAACAACTTGATATGGTAACCAAACAAAATAACACTTTTCAGATGTAAAACAACAACATGTTACATCAAACAATCGATAACATTTATAAAAATTACAACATAAAAGTTCGAAGAACAACAACAATTATCAGACAAACTTATAAGAATCACAATGTAGATTTAAGCAAACAACCATTACACCAAAAAATTTAGATTTTGTTGGATATTTTCTCGTTGATGTCTTCGTGTGATCTTCAGTCTTCAATCTTCAAGGGTATTCAGTGATTTCTGAGACTAAACTACCTAATATCTAATCTCAGTCCGAGACTGACTTTAGAAGACATAAATCACGAAATAGTTTTGGTCATTTAACATTGACAAAAAGCTTGACATACCAACAGTTGTGGGTTCAACCGAGCAGTGCTCTAACAATGTTTTTTTCCTTTCTATAATTCTGATGATTATGAAGGGACTTCGTAGAGCGTTTATAAGAAAAACTTGGTTTATCATAATGATTTTTTTGCATAAAGGTTAAACTTTTACAACCTAAATTATCAAGGGAAAAAGCCTTGTTATTCAAATTGAATTTGAGCACTTCTTTTGACGCCCAAACTAGTGCATCATGAAGATCATACGCATTCTAATTCCTTATACCAAACCTATATTTCCTTTGTAAGTGACATTTATTTCCACAATAACAACAATGTTTAGTTGATGCGTTTTGTAAGTGCAACAAATTACTCAAGATATTTCTCACTAATTAACTAACAATATAGCGGTAGTAAGAATCGTTCATATAGACAGCTGTGTAATTAAGATTTTATTTGGATCAATAAATAAGAATACAAGTAACTATTACGAGGGATTGGTTGATTAACTACTAAAAAGACAATAAAAATAAAGAAATGATTAAGGAAATCCTTCGTTATTACCAAACATTAACTCAATTAACATACTTATCTTTCTTTCATTAGAATCATTCATCACCAACCGTAGAATAGCAACTAGCACAATGATATCCCCAAAACTCCTTGTATCAGTGAATGTCGAAGCGCTCGAACACCAGATTTTATCAAACTGATCCCCCAAGTAGTAGCGCACTCAAGGTGTAACCCAATCAAATGCATTAGGTTTTTGAATTTATGTTGATCCCATCATCAAAACTCTTAGCGCAAGGTTCTGCTTACTAGTGTTGTCTTCAAACATGATTGCTCCAAAGAATCCCTCTGCAAGGTCTTACATTTTCTACTTGTGTAGGAGATGCTCGACAATTAGGGATCTCCTAACTCTCTACCAGTATTAGAATAATCAATAGATTAATCTAATTGTAGACTTGAACAATTTAAAAATCAATCATAAACCTTAGATATAATGAAACAAACGACAGGATGATAGAAACTTTAAACAACTTGTATAACTAATAAAGCTTCATGTCTAGAACATTGAATTCATCCTTAATAAAAAAAGAATTATCTACTCATGGTTACACGATTTCCCGATTTCCCCCTAAAAGAGAAGACCCTAAAATATTGAATGTCAACTAAAATTGTGCCTTCTAATATCTTGTTATCTAAAATTTGACTTTCCAGACACAATAGGTATGCAATGACATATGCTACACTTACATTATAGGGAAACTATATGAAAGCAGTATTGTTGCGCGCGTGACAAATAAAATGAACCCGTGGGTCTGAGCAGTCGGATGTTCATCTTATCTTCTAGATTTGGTTGTATAGATTTTCAAAGTATCCCTTTAATATGATAACAAACACGCCATTTGAAGACACATTTTACACGATATAACAGTTTGATATATTATGAGCTTTCCATTTTTGGTGCTTCGGCTTTTTTTTTATTGTTGCTCATTAGACACGAGTGTTGGGTATTCATGTATGAGTGCAGCACGCGTGACAACTAAAATAAACCCACGGGTCTGAACCGTCGGATGTTTATTTTATCTTCTAAATCTGATTGTGTAGATTGTCCCTTTAATATGATAACAAACACGTCATTTGAACACATATACGGTTTGATATATTATGAGCTTTCAGTTTTTGGTGTTTCGTTTTTTATTGTTGTTGCTCACTAGACACGAGTGATTGGGTATTCATGTATGAGTGCACCAAAACGCCCTTTCAGTTCCCAAATAGTTAGGTTAGGTGACGAACTGTTGGTCAGCTAGGAAACTATAACCTAAAATCATGGTTAGATTTGTTTACTCTTCCACGATAATGCAAAATTAACAGTACAAACCGCCTACTGTTATCTCTAAGGTCTGTCTGTTACATCTTGTGTACGTCGACTGACTTTGTGGTGTAATAAGTAGGCAAAACCCCCCATTGGTTTTTTTGCTAGGTCAAAAAATTTATAAAAACAAAAAACATAATTACAAGAATTATAAGGGGGCACAAGGCCCCTTACCCCCATAAACCAAAGGGGTAAATAAAATAGGGCTTGAAAACCCCGGACCCTTTAGAAAACTAAAGGGGAAAACTTCAAAAAGAAAAACAACTTCAAAAACAAAAGAGAAGACCGAATAACCGATCTAAAAAATTCTACTCATGTTTTCCTAGAATTTCTTGAATGTTAGCTTGCTACACCCACAACCTTCTTCGGCGGATCATTACCATTCTTTGTTTCCTTAACTAAAATAGAAGTTTTGCCCTCAGCCACTTCTTTCAAAATAGCTTCTGCATCCTTCTTAGCGTAGACCAAAGCCTTTTGCTTCGCATCCTCTTTGTCTGCGACAGTAGCACCCTTCATAGCTCTTGTCGTAGCTTCCGTTTTGGCTCTTTTCTTAGCTTTAGCCATAGCCTTTTTTCTCTCATCCTCATTATCCGCTATATCTCCCCATTTTTCTGACACTGTAGAATCAACACCATCACCCTCTTCCCCATCGGCGTTAAATTCAAATCTATTTGAAGTCTTAATATCATTATCAGTTGCATCAGGTTTTTTGCTATTTCTTGCTACTCTGTTTGGTTGAATATATTCTTCATACACCATTGCCGCCTCACTATCAGATTTACCCTCATCACTTCCTTTACTCTTCTCTGAATTATCCATGCTAGCCTTAGCTATTTTTACTGAAGCATCAGTCACACCATCATCAACAATTATAGCTTGTTCTTTTTTCTTCTTTTTAGTTTTGTTTAGATTCACAGCTGCAACAGGCTTGCTAGCCCTAATCAACACTATAGCTTCTTCCAACTTTTTTTCCTTCACGCTGTATTGTTCTAGCTCAGTTGTAACCATCTCTACGGTCAGTAACCCATTCTCAATAGTTGCTCCATACTTACTTCAGTCCCAGATTTCTCATGCACCTCAGTATTAGGACCAGCAGGCTGATCAGCGCCATCAACAGTTTGTTCCACATGAGTCTCAGCATTGCTAGATGAACTCCCAGATTTATTCTCCTCCTTGGCAACTTCATCATCCTTAATCTCCTCGTTAGCTTCTTTTCTCACCCAAATCTTGTTAGGTTTTCGCAATTGATCAAATAATTGCTTGCGCTTCACAAGATCTTTATCTCCTTCAGCTTCCTTCTTCTTAGCAGCGTAAATAGCATGTTTACAATTATTAACGTCATGCCCAACAGTGCAGCAATGATCGCAGAATTCAGGTTGATCCAAGACATCCACATATTGCGTAAAACATTCTTCTCCTTCAGGTTCAACATATATTTCATATTGAACTGGTTTTGCAAAATCAATATCAACCAAAACACTAGCAAAATATCCATATTCATGAGCTAGTGTTCTTTTATCAACAACAACAGGCTTTCCCAAAGCTCTACAAATTCGAAAAAGTAACTCTTCATCCAAAAATTCAATGGCAATCCATGCAAACGGCACCAAACTGCAGCTCTTGTTGTTTTTGATTATCAAGATCAAACATGAGAGACCAATCTTGCACCTTCAGCTGTTGATTCTTAACTTTCCACGGACCATCATAATTCACATGTTTTTTATCTAAATCATTATCAAGCTTGATAATAAAAAACCCTCTTAGCCATGGAATAAACTGGACGCAACCGGTTAATCTCCATTGATTTGTTAACACAGCTTTATTATCAGCAAAAGAAACCTTCTTAAAATCCATCCTTCCAACCAAGCTATATTTCCATTGATTTTTAGCCCTTTCATGGCTAGTTTTTGGTAGCTTAACCACCACGCAACCAGTTTGAATTACTGGTGGATCAGACAACTCTTCGATATTAATCTTAGAAATAATATACTTCCTATTCTTGAATAAAGAGAAAAAAGATTTACCTTCACCATTAGCAGTCGCATCACCAAGGGTTTTGCTTCCATTATCATCGTCAATCTCAAGAACATGACCCTCAGACTTAAGAACATGATTCTGAGTGGTTTATCCCCTTTGATACCAAGTTGAAACAAAAAATATTTGCTTCTTAATTTTTTCTTAATGTTTTAACAGTACAAGAGGCTCTCTTATATAATGAGAGTAGTTTTTATATAAGGTAGGAAATCTAAACAAATCTTAAACATAACAGGAAATCAGGAAATCTACTCAAATCCTAAAATTATGAGTTGGTATTTATATCAGGATTGGTTTTCTGACTAGATTCAGAATTGATCTTCTGGCTGTATGGTTCAACAAATTTCACGTAAACTAGGGTTTTCATCTCTTCCTTGTTGATTAAATTTACTAGAACTAGAATCAACAGATCGATCAGGTGGTTTTTTTACCATCAAAATCGATCTTGAAAATCCAGTTTTACGTGAAAAATAGCTGCGCACTCAAGAACACCAAATTCTCGAGAGAAAAAAAAGCCCAAAAAAACCGGAGCTCTTTAGGTGGTTTCACGGAAAACTTGTTGCTTTTGGTTGTACAAAACCCCCACTGGCATGTGATGTGGTGCGGTGCCGTGTGATGTCCAATTCTGGTACCTTAGAATCTCAGCATATGCGGACATGGGTGTCTCATGCTACATGTCTAGTTACCCTTAGCACAGACTCTCCGATTTTGACACGTCTATACACCCACGTGCCTGAGTGAACTTCACAGCTCCACTGAAGAAGGTAAAAAGTGTAGTAGGACTCTCCAGTAGATAAACAGGAACACCACACCTTAATCAAGTTTAGTTGCTCCAAAAAAAAAAAGAAAATTTTTTTAGGTTGATAAGTTAATTTACTGAACAAACTCCAACAATTAGAATTATTAGATGTCGTTTTTTTCTTCTCACGTCACCAAGTACTATACAAGTTAAGACTAGATTAGATTAGTAATAGTCAGAAAGATTTATTCGTACATATGTTATCAGTGTTGATCTAGAAAACACCAAATTCGGTAATCATAGATACAGAATCTAAATTGTTAATTACATAGAAACCCATAGTTGTGTTACTTCTATAGAATATAGTATATAAAAGTAGAAAAAAGAAGACAACTTTAAAAGAAAAGCAAGTCTAATAGCAACCACAGTTCCGAAATTAAGAAACATAGATTTTTATAGTAGTGGGTTTCATTTCATAGTTCACATGTTGCTAAAACACTAACACCCCATCTCCTGCAACTTTGATTGTAACTTTTTGTCGATCCAACCCATCATTTATCTCAATCTTTAACCCAAATTGGATTTAAATAATCAATTCATCCCCTATAATCATCAACATTACTTCTGAGGGATTCAATCTTGTGTGTGGTTTTGAAGGAATTTTCATTTATTATTCAAGGTATGTTTGGTTTTTAGTGTTTTCCATAAAATTATAACCAATTAATCATATAATTGGGATATTATATAGAATGTGAAAGAACCCATTCTAGATAAGTCATACAAGAAGAAGAATCAAGTCTCTATCTAACTTTTCTGAGCTTTCAACATGATGGGGTTTACTTTCTCATTTGTGGTTTAATTCCTGCTTTTTTTCTTTATTCTACTCGATCCTTGTATGGGTGGTATCTTTATGCTTAGGATGATGAAGTAAAAAAGCCAAGTGCTTTTGAATTTATACTGTTGAATTCTTTGGAAATATTGAGTTTTCGACAAGATAATGGTATATTTCACCTTTATGATTAATATTCATGTTTGGGCTGGTCTTAAATTCTAGTTTCAGTAACTGTGTGTTAAGAACCTTAGGTAGAATTCTTTTCCCATATATGAGGAAGAATTGTTTAGGAATGTACGAAGAAATGTCTACATCTAAATCTAATAGGCCAACTAGTTCTAGGAGTGGTTCTACACAATCGAGGCAGACTGCTCGAAAAGCAGCACAGACTAGTGCTGATGCAAAGCTTCATACTGATTATGAAAAATCTGAACAGACTTTCAATTACTCATCTTCAGTTGATCTCAATATCTCAAATGGTGATAGCAATGTCCCTTCTTCTACTATCTCTGCTTACCTCCAAAAGATGCAGAGAAGTCAACTCATACAGCCCTTTGGTTGTTTAATTGCGGTAGATGAGCAAAGCTTCACTGTTCTTGGCTACAGCGAGAATGCACCCGAGATGTTGGATTTGACACCACATGCTGTTCCTAACATTGAACAGAAAGACGCTCTCAGAGTTGGAGCTGATGCTCGCACACTTTTCAGGCCTTCGAGCGCCGCAGCGTTGCAGAAAGCAACCAATTTTGGAGAAGTGTCTCTTCTAAATCCAGTATTAGTACATTGTAGAAGTTCAGGTAAGCCTTTTTATGCTATCATACATCGTATAGCTGTAGGCTTTGTTATCGATTTAGAGCCAGTGAATCCTGCTGATGTGCCAATTACTGCCGCGGGGGCATTAAAATCTTATAAACTCGCAGCCAAAGCCATCTCTAGGTTACAATCTTTGCCCAGTGGAAATATCCCACTTTTGTGTGATGTATTGGCTCGGGAAGTTAGGGAATTGACTGGTTACGATAGAGTAATGGTGTATAAATTTCATGAAGATGAACATGGGGAAGTTTTGTCCGAGTGCAAGAAGTCAGATTTAGAACCTTATCTTGGTCTGCATTATCCAGCTACTGATATTCCTCAAGCTTCAAGGTTCCTATTCTTGAAGAACAAGGTTAGGATGATCTGTGATTGTTCTGCTACCCCTGTTAAAGTCATCCAGGATGAGAAATTAGGTCAGCCATTGAGTTTCTGTGGGTCTTCACTTAGAGCTCCTCATGGATGTCATGCACAATACATGGTAAATATGGGTTCCGTTGCATCTCTTGTGATGTCTGTCACAATAAATGACGATGACGATGAGATAGAAACTGAGAAGGGAAAGGGTAGGAAATTGTGGGGGCTGGTAGTCTGCCATCACACAAGGTCTAGATTTGTTCCGTTTCCCTTAAGGTACGCATGTGAATTCTTGGTACAAGTCTTCGGTATACAACTAAATAAAGAAGTAGAGTTGGGGGTTCAGATGAGGGAGAAGCATATTTTGCGGACGCAAACTATGCTTTGTGATATGCTCCTCAGAGATGCTCCTGTAGGGATTGTTACTCAATCGCCTAATGTCATGGATCTTGTCAAGTGTGACGGTGCAGCGTTGTTTTCCAAGAACAAATTTTGGTTACTCGGAACAACTCCAACTGAAGCAGAAATAAGAGATATAGTTAGATGGCTTATTAATTACCATGATGGGACTACAGGTTTGAGTACGGATAGCCTAATGGAAGCTGGGTATTCAGGTGCATCAGCTTTTCGAAATGAAGTTTGCGGAATGGCTGCCATCAACATAAATTCAGAGGATTTCCTCTTCTGGTTCCGTTCCCAAACGGCTAAAGAAATCAAGTGGGGTGGTGCAAAACATGACCCTGTTGATAATGATGATGGTAGGAAATTGCATCCTAGATCATCATTTAAAGCCTTTCTGGAAGTGGTCAAGTGGCGGAGTGTACCATGGGAAGATGTCGAGATGGATGCTATTCATTCTCTGCAGTTGATACTAAGAGAATCGCTGCAAAGTGGAGCAGTGAATGATGTCAAAACAATTGTAGCTGTACCAATGGCGGTCGATTCAAAGGTCCAAGGTATGGAAGAACTTTGTACCGTCACAAATGAAATGGTTCGCCTAATCGAGACAGCTTCAGCGCCAATTTTTGCTGTTGATTCTTCTGGTAATGTGAATGGATGGAACTCTAAAGCAGCGGAGTTAACAGGATTGGATGTGCAGCAAGCTATTGGGAAACCGTTAGCTCATCTGGTTGAGGATAATTCTGTTGAAGTGGTTACAAGCATGCTCAACTTGTCTCTACAAGGTAAATATTTATTTTCCATTTCGCATCCTCTTCTCTTCCTGTGCTCATTAAATATTGATGCTGTAATACTCGATTTGTATGATTTTGTATGCAGGCGAAGAAGAGAAAAACATCGAAATCAGACTCAAATCGTTTGGAGATCAAGCAAATTATGGTCCTATAATATTGGTGGTCAACGCATGTTGTAGCCGGGATATACAGGAAAATGTCATAGGTGTGTGCTTTGTTGGACAAGATTTAACAAGGCAGAAAATGGTGATGGACAAATACACCCGTATACAAGGCGATTATGTGACTATTGTGCAGAATCCATCTGACCTGATCCCTCCAATATTTATGATAGATGATTCTGGATGTTGCTCCGAGTGGAACGATTCTATGCAGAAATTAACAGGTTTAAAGAGAGATGAAGCCATTGGCAAGATACTTGTCGGGGAGGTGTTTGGTCTTCACAAATTTGGTTGTCGAATCAAAGATGAAGATACATTGACCAAGCTCAGGATATTACTGAATGTTGTAATTGCAGGGCAAGATGGGGATAAATTGTTGTTTGGTTTCTTTGACAGGCAGGGTAAGCATGTGGATGCATTACTTTCGGCCACTAAGAGGATGGATGCCGAGGATAAGATTACGGGGGTTCTCTGCTTTTTACACGTGACCCATCCCGATCTTCAACATGCTTTGCAGCTGCAGGGTATGTCGGAGTATGCTTCTGCAAATAGCCTCCAGGAATTGACATATATTCGTCAAGAAATGAAAAACACACTTAATGGAATAATGTTTACTCGAAGTTTGATGGAGGCTTCTGAATTGTCCAAAGAGCATCAGCAACTTACTAAGAGTAGCACTCTCTGTCAGGAACAATTATGGATGATACTAAATGATGCTAATTTGGAGAGTGTGGAAGAGTGGTATGGATTTATTTACATCGCTATTTGCTTGTATTCCTTACTATTCGTCATAGTTATAGAATTACTGAATTGATTTGTTAAAAAATGTAAAACTGAATATGACTTTCTGACATGGCCATCACAGCTACTTAGAGATGAACATTCTCGAATTCAGTTTAGGAGAAGCCCTAGAAGCCGTCATGATTCAAGGAAGGCCTCTATGTCAGGAGCGACAGTTGCAGTTCATCCAGGATTTGCCTGTGGGAGTATCATCGATGTATTTGTACGGTGACAATTTAAGGCTACAGCAAGTACTATCAAACTTCTTGATAAACACAATTCTATTCACTCCGGCATCCAAGGATTCATCAGTTTTTTTTACCGTCATTCCAAGAAAGCAACGTATAGGGAATGGAGTATACATTGTTCATCTGGAATTCCGGTAATCTTCGTTGAAACTATACGTCAATCTGTTGTTTTCCTGCTCTAATAGTTTTTGGTTTTGATTTTAGAAGACAGATAGCACACGTCTTACTAACGTGCATATGTTAATGTCGGCAGTATTGCTCACTCAGCTCCAGGGATTCCCGAGGCATTGATTCAAGAGATGTTCCACCTCAGCCAGGGAGTTTCAAGGGAAGGTCTTGGATTATACATAAGCCAAAAGCTAGTCAATATAATGAAAGGCACTGTACAGTATCTTAGGGAACCACAGACATCATCATTCATTGTTTTTGTTGAGTTTCCTCTAGCTCGCCAGATTGAACCCAGGTAGAGATTCCGAAGTTATGACCCAATTAACCGAGAAAATATGCTCAACCATCCTCACACTAGCCCAAGCCACTGACAATGTAACAACAGCTTTAAAGCAGAGTAAAGAACAGCTTGATGGGGCCAGAGATGGGTCTTTATGATATATGTTGTTTGGTTAACGTCGGAAGATAGGTGTTTCCCATTGCCTAACTCAACGTGAGGCCAGTTAGGCATGTTTCCTTGGGACAGTTAGGCATGTTTCATTACTTGGTAACGCGAGCATCAAAAAGTTGGATGTAATCTAGCAACGATCGTTACTGTCTAAGTAGTGTGTGTCCCGGTGAATCTGTTCATATTCAATTCCCATTTCTTTTATTTTTCCCCCAGTTTGTTGTCTTCATTAAGTTGCTTGAATATAATTAAGCTTTTTCTGTTCAAGGCTGTGGCCAA
This sequence comes from Papaver californicum, assembly GCA_023531435.1. Classification (NCBI taxonomy): domain Eukaryota; kingdom Viridiplantae; phylum Streptophyta; class Magnoliopsida; order Ranunculales; family Papaveraceae; genus Papaver; species Papaver californicum. Next base: position 1,162,109 of record JAJJMC010006637.1, on the reverse strand, counting down.
TGACCCAAAATCAAAACCTAAGACGTGGTAACCAGTTCTTTCTAAAACTAAAGTAATCAGCACTGCCACTACCTCACTACAACCATAAAGCGTTCCTGACAAAAAAGAAATAAAGATCAGTAGAGTATTACTTTAGAGTTTAGATCCAACCTTATTGGTGCATTAAGCCTACCAGTGGAAGATACTCAAGAGTTGGCATCTATTCCAGTATATTGTTCATGGACTTCTCATGAATATTACTTTACTTTTCTCTTTACTTGGCCATTGCTTAGTAAGAAACAATACTGCCTTTCCTGGTAAATGTTAATGGTTATTAGAAGAGATCAATGAACTTGACTTTTCTTGAAAATATATTAAGTAGAAAGATGCCGCCTCTTGGTTAGTATTAACACTGTAAACAGAAGTCAATAAATAAAATACAGCTAAAGAGTTAGAAATCAAATCAATATTATTATGTTAAAATGAGAATGGGTGCACAACAACTTAGTATAAGGTGGTTTGCACGTCGAACTTCACTTCTGACCTGAGTTTGTATATAGATGCACGATACAACAGTCTGCAACACCAAGTATTCATTGTCATATTGGAAGCTCTATTTCCTTCTCCGTTTATCTCTATTGCTCTATACTGTTCTGTTTTCCTCTGTTTCTATCATGGGCAACTGTGTATACATCGACAAAAAACCCATTAAACAAGTAAATCACTTCAAACCCATGGGAAAGAAGATCAACCTCATGGAGAATGAAGTAAATCTCTTCTTCACATCTTGTTCGCAAGGTGACAAGATCAGAGTAAATTTGTCCGATGAGGGCGAACTTGCATTCATGGCCTCAAACCCAATAGTACCAGCTTCCATGGGTAAAGAGAGTGGCATTGTTCTTCGTGACACTAAAAAGATTAAGTTCATGCTAACAAAGAAAGAATTGGCACAGATTCTTTCTAGTCATGGTATTAAAGAATTTGGATCTGTATTTGCTTTCCGAGTCACTGGGAACAATCAGGCTAGGCAAAAATGGATCCTGGCTTTGGTTGCAATACCAAAGAAATGAATTTAGCTCACGCTATGTATATAGTCGAGGATAGTGGCATACAGTTGATGGCGGCACTTTACGTAAGGCCGATGGTGGCGGTTTCATGTGTCACTAATGACACCTCTCCTGCACCCCGAGCTTGTTAATACCACTGTTTCATACCCGAAATTAGTAGCAATTTTAAATGTTTTCCATAATGTCTCCTTTTTCTTCCTTTTCCTTGTAATGATTTTGTAAGGCATGAAAGAGTCCCATTACCAAGAGTTTGGTTTTGGTGGACTTGTAACTGAATCATGTCAGATTTTGATAATTTGTATATAAATTTGAAGTTGTATGAGTTTTTGAGGATACCATATTCAGAACATAAATCTGAAGAGAAACTCAATATAAGCAATCAAAGCAACGTTTTATATTTGGAATTCCTGTTTGTAGCTAAGAGCTGAACCTACATTTACCCCCATTTAGTTTTTATACACATTCACATCCCCTTTCTCTAACAAAATATTTACTCACATACACGTTACTCAAACTTACGCATATTTACAGAAGAAAGGTAGACTGCATGACCATTAAACAAGCAGATTGGATTTCCAGGTTGAACTTTTGACTTCTCAGACCCGTTTCAGCTTCATATTGTACTTCTTGATGTCCTGCACATGATTTTCAATAAGGAAATCTGCGGTTTTAGTACAAGAGATGTTTGTTTTGGGGATGGCCTGTTTTTCTGTTTCATTTATATTGCCGAACAGGATTAGCAGAACTTAAATGGAAGAACAACCAGGATTTAGACTTTATCAGGATTAATGTTACCTTTTAGAGAAGTTTGTGTGCTTAATATTTTGTTTGTTATCTTCCATGTTAACCAAGAGTAGTTCTTTTTCTCTAGCTCCCCTCTTCAGTTTCTTAGATTCGATCTCCATGGCTTTTGTCAGTGAATCAATCTTTCTCGTAAGTGCCTACAAGTAAATCAAAGAAAACATTGAGAATATGTATACACAAGTAGCTGTAAAGATTATCTGACGCACTTATTTTTTATCCTTTAATCTTTAGTCTTTACATTGATTTCTTCATCTTTGGCGTTCAAAGTGCCATCTTTGTGCTCACATCGCTTTCTTAAATTAACGACCTCTTTCTGTAGCATGTCATACAGAAATCCTGAAACCACATCTTCACCACCAGCATCTATGCTTTTATTGTTTTGTGTTTCGACTTCGTTGCACCCTTTGATTTCTCTTTCTCCTGGAACGGATGCGTCAACATCAATATATGTATCAACAGTTGGATCGGAATTTGGCTTCACTTCTGCATTTTCCTTTTCGGCACTGTCAACGACCTTACTTCTAGATGCCCATAAGCTCTTTCTTCGCATAGCTACTAAAGAACCATTTTTCATTTTCAAGCTATCTGCTCGTTTTAGTTTTCCAATAAACTGCTCTGCTTCTGCTCCCACAATTGCCTGCTGTCCTTGTGAGCTTTTGTTCACATTAAGGGAACCCCTAGGCTGTGATGTTGATCTCTTTCTTACTCCAGCGTTATTGAGGAATCCTAAGACGTGGTTAGACTTTTCAGCCTCTCCGGAACCACAAGAAGGATTGGATGGACTAGAGTTACTCGACACATGCTTTAGTCCTTCTTCTAGTGTCTTTAACCTCATCCTCAGTTTATCCTGATAGATGGACAAAATTTTACATGAACAGATAAACATGGTGGCCGGTTTCCTATAATCAAACAAGATTATATGATAAGGCGACGAAAATTCACCTTGAGCTGTATTTCAGCTTTTGCTGTTCTTTCTGACACAGCTAGCTTTTCTCGTAACCGTTGTATCTCTGCCTAAAAGTACAAGAGAGATGATTCATGTGCCACAGAAAGCAGGATTCTTTTAAAGAGAGTACTTTAGCTGAATTTGAAGAAGTAGCTATAAAACATGAATTGGAGAAAATAGATTCGTAGAATCATGTTCAAAGGGAAATAAATACCTGCAAGAACCTTCGATCTTCAAGCCACTGCTTAACAGGCATGACTTTATCGCTCTCATCCTTCCACTCATTAGCAACCGCAGCTGCAACACGATTTTCCGTCACTTTAGCTCTAGCTAGTTCTCTCTCTAGAATCTTTTTTTCATCCTGGAAAATTGTAGATGACAGCAATCAAGTATTTTGGCGCTCATCCAACACCCTTAATATAGAAAAACCTTCTGAAAGCAAAACTAATCCGCAAAATAAGTGTTAAGCAAGTAATAAACTTTACATTTAATTCAGAAATCTGACGCTGATAGTCACGTGTAGCATTAGCAGCTGCACCACCAGCTAGAATTGACTCCTCAAGTTCTACAACAGTTTGGCTAAGCTTCTCAACCTCAATAACCTTTTGCCGGTAAGATTTATCAAGGAGTTTATTTTCTTCCTGCATAGCCGTTTATGAGTATATTTTAATTTTGCCTGACATTTGAACTGAAAAGAAAACACATTCACCAGAAACAAATAAGGCCAGCCATGTGTAGCCTACCTGGCATATCTCAGTCCGTCTTTTCAATTCCATATTTTGGTTTTGAACCTCCTCTACTATTAAAGCACGTTCCAAAGCACTTTCTAGTATCTTTTCTGCTTCAAGAAGAGCCAACTCTTTCGACTTAGTGAGACGTTCCAAAGCCTTCTTATCTTCACGGAGTGTTATGATCTGACAGAAAGCAAAATTATAAGAAAGGTTTCATACTATCTGAACAACTAAGTATTGTAAAAGAGCTTTCAGGATCTTTTCAAATTGGCGTACCTCATGCTTACACATTTTAATGTCAGCTTCGAGGGGTGCAATGAGAGCCTCAATTGGTACCGAATCCTGATCTTTTTGATTTGCATGAACCCTTCTAAGGCTTCCTTCTGCGGCAAATTGTGCAGCCAACGCTTCTTTCTTTTCAGTTGTCAATTTTTTGATTTCAAGATTCTGCAATCAATTGAATATTGTGTTTAACATTAGTAACTTATTACCCTGCCTATGCAGGTAACAATTATACCAGATTCGACAAGCAATAAAACCTTAGGTACCTTTTGTTCGAGAAGGTTTTCGTATCCAGTAAGCTTCTCATCAAATCTTTTCAGTTCATTGCTGAGCTGAAAAAAAAAACATACACATGTTAGTTTCTTAAATAGATGCAAACAACAGAATATGATAAATTTGTATTTAGCTTTATAACTCGTAGCTATTTCCAGTTACCTCTTCCACTGCCTTATCTCTCAGAACTTCGGTCAATCTCAGAGCTTTAATTTCAGCATGGGCAACTCCAAGCTCGCGATCCTTTTCTGGTAAATGTCAAATTATAAAATCGATTCAGCTAAGACAATAAAACACAAGGTTATCCTTTTTTTTTTCTCTACATTGAAATATGAACTCCAAATTACCATTATGGCTCATGTGAAGTATTATTCATTCAGTCAATCATGCAACCATGCCATAAACAGCCTCAAATACTTACAAAACCCAAGTTGCATATAAAACTACAAGAATATTAGTACAAAAAACTTTCAAAAGTTTTCAAATTTGAAGATCAAACTTAACTTTGAGGAGTATTAAACATTGGCACACGATAAAGGAAAAAAAAAAACAAATAAAAACACCAAGAAACCTATTAAAACCCATAATGCACACAAGTTAGACTAACAAATAAAGTAAAGAAAAGAAGACAAAAATAAAGAGAAACAGAACCTTTGAGCTGGTTGTCTAAGCGATTGAGTTCAATAAGGAAAGGGTCTGAAGGTTGAAGAAAAGACTCTTCTCTGTTTGATTCATCAAAACCCACCATTTTTCCGTGCTTGAAGAAATGCAGAAAACCCACAAAAGAAGAGGAAGGATTAAATATAGGAGGGAAAACCAAAATAGTAAACTGATGGGGTTTTCATGAAGTAGACTAGAGAGAAAGATAAAGAGTATTATTAAGGAATTGACCGCAAAAACTGGGAACAAGGAGATCCTTCCCTTGCTGTTAAGCAACAAAGCCGGCAAAGCCGGTTTGGCTGATCATATATTTGATAGCAACCGTTACTCATATCTTTCAAATATATCTCTTTATATCTGAACTGATATTTAAATAAATCTCTTCTAAATAAATATCCACAAAGTTAAATTATTAAAGAGACCGAAATAATATATAAAATTATTTATACTAAATGTTATATTATTATTAAAATAAAAAGTAAAAAAAATTATAGTTAAAAATATTTTTTAAAAGGAATTAAATTTTACTTCCATATTTATTTTCTAATTATACACATATTATTTAAGATTTTGAACTGAATCTCATTAAAAATAAGTTATGAGTATAAAAGATTCAAGAGTAAATTTAAGAGTTTATCGAGATAATATGACTATAAATATAAGATTGACACAATTTTGAAACTGACGAGAATAGAATAAAGGACCGATATTTTAAAACAGAGGAAGTAATTTTTTACTAACAGAGGTGAAAGTGTGGATAATTTTCACTCCCATCCATTTAAAAAGGACGAAAAAACGGTTGATATTGATATAAGACGATACCCAACCTTTCAGGAAGGTATCGATCCAAAGATCCACTAATTAGTATTGTTTTGTTTTATATGGACTGGTATCTCCATAAAAATTTAGTATCTTCCAGTATCAATCATGGGCTAGAAGGGTTGTGAAAACGAAATTTTACTGCACCCGGTGGCAAGAATCAGACGGTTGACACTGTACTTACACATTTGAGAACTCCCTCTAGTCCCCACAAGTTTGTTTCGGTCAGTTAAGGTGGATATGTGTACTCAGTACTCAACCCTCTTTACAAACATTACCAAAAAAAAACAAAATACGACCAACCGAAGGTCCCAAACACCATGCACCTACAAGATGCATACCACTCAACGAACCATTATCAACGCCACACTACTTCTCTCCACCCAATATAAAACACTAACAACCTAATGATCCCAACCAACAGAACTACTTTACATGGGAACCACCGGGACCATGACATGAGTCACGTTGACAAACTAATATGGTGGGGATTTGAGCTCAATAGCCCACCTCGTAACTACCAAATTGGTTAGTCCGCCCAATTTTAATGCATGTTTCCCCTGGGAAAAATAATGTGTTGGAGCTTGCTGTATCGAGTCAAACTCGCGACAATTATTCCCTTTTTCTCGTAAACTTTGTTATAGTGCTCCTTATACTAAATCAGACGGGAGACTTCCATTCTTTTTCAGACTGAGGGAGCACTATATTTTTTTTAATCCCACCTGATATTAGCGAGTTTGGAACTCAAACCGTTTGTATCATCGACCAGTATATTAAAATGATAACCGCACACTCAGAACTAATTATGATGTGGTTGGACTTGAGATAAGATTTAGGAAACCCCTAGGTTTTGATGTGCACAAAAATCACTTTGTACGTCTGGATGCTTGAAATTCTGACTTAGTTATCCCACCGAATCTTATGTATTGTGTCCCTCCCAATGCTCCCCCTCCTCCCTAAGCATTGTTGAACCGACCTTCTTAACTTTACTTTAAGAATATTGTTCATAGGTACGGGTCATTGAGCTTTAGGTTAAAATAAAAAGTTTTAGAGGATTATATATATAGTTTGCAGAATCGTATTTGCAACTCCAATGTAATACACAAAAATTACACCATATATTTTTGGACGTGGGAGGTGTCCGTATATACAAGTTTTATGCCTTGGAGTCAATGTTTAAGTTAAAGGATGGAGCAAGATAAATTCAAATCTAGTAAAAATAAATATCGTTTAGAAATTATCCAAACATTAACATGAGATTATACAAAGTTCTATGGCTTTTTCAAAAGTTGAAAGATATAGGCAAAAGGAGATCAGCAACAAACGATAAGGACCCAAAGCAAAAAAAATAAAAAAGGTTACTCAACTCAACTGTATAATGTGAAGAATCCAGGTCCTATGCAACAAGTTTTCAATTATAGTGTTTGTTGCCTCAAATACAGTAGGAGAGCAACAAAATTATGATGTTGATGTTCCGAAGGGAGCCAAGTGAAAGATGGCGAAACTTTTGAGCAACAAGAGGTAAATAATCATTCTTCTGGTCGTCTTTTAGATGATGTGAGCAAACACTTGGCTTCGAATGATAAAGGGATGTTAATAGTGTTGAACATGAAGATAAGAATATTATTGTAGATGGTGGATTTTTGATAAAAACGAAAAATCATAAAATCGTCAGAAATATAAAATTTATATATTTGTTTCTGGTGTTATATAGAAATATAAAGTTTGTATTTTTATTTAATATTCCGCAAAAGAATTAAAAATATATATATTTTTTAATAGCTATGGATACTCTATACTGATCATGTAACCTCTTTCTGAATATATATATTATTAGAGTTTCACCCAGCTGAACTTTCGATATTTTATGTATATAATATATGTAAAGTATGACTCAGTACTTATTTTAAACTTCCATCGATTAATGAAATTTTATAAGAGTCACTGTTGCTTGATGCAGTTCTTCCCGGACTCTCTGATAATACAAAATATTCATAATAAGCTCTTGTGCTATTCTCGAATAAATATTATGCTCCAAGATGGATTACCCACTAGTTTTGAGCAATTTGAACCTGTTCTATTGCAATAATTCCACATTTGAATTTCTTAAACTTGTTCTATATGCATATATCAAACTCCCATTGAGTAATATTGACTTACTGTTGTACTCACAGTACCTCTGTATGAACTTGTTCTGAACACAAGTTTGTCCACAAAAGTCTTAATTACTTGAAACCTACTTGCTAATCATATTTCGTCTACTCGAATGAATTACTGAACTAATGCATGGCTATTCCTAGCATAATTCCGTGAATCATCTCTATTTCAGGAGTTAGTGTATATTCATTTATTGAATTACACAAAGAGAATGTCAACTCTTGTACAAATGGAAGAGCCCATCCTACCAGAAACAAGTACAGATAACATCAAAGTGCAAATGACAGAAAGAGGAGCGCCCGCTCACTCTCTCATAGCGCTAAAGCTAGCATCAGCCTTGCTACGCCAACCCATTCCACCTATGGCGCTAGTAGCTTACAACGGTGTTGTCCTAAGCAAGCACCATCCTATATTCATCACGACGCTAGCAAAAGCCAGTGCCACCTATCTCTCTCACGGCGCTGGCTCTTGCCAGCACCATCTCATCTTTCCCACGGTGCTGGCAATAGCCAGCACCAACCATCTTGCTTCTATCAATGACCTAATGCCACTGACCCTCATTTTCTAGCACTAGCTAGTACCCTGTTCCATGTTGAACAACTCTATCTTCTGGTATTAGTCATTTCCACCACCAGTACCACCCCTAACCGTGACTTGGTACAACGCCAAGTCTGTTTGCATCACTTGCGTCATGATATCGGACTATTTCACTTAATGTCCTGAGTCACAAACATTTTACAAGTGAGCCTCTCAGCTGGGATCACATAAAAACACCACCATCGGTAATTCTTATACTTATTGAGTATCGGCGCACTCAAATGCCCACTGATGGCATCATTAAAGCTCAATGGTCAAGTCATAACAATATGTTCTGCTCTTAAACTTATTATTATTTTTATCAGACTCACACTAGTCAGTCTATACAGAGATGAGCGTCTGGCCTCAGCAAGTCACGAATATGACTTCACCAAAATAGTAGCATTTCATAACTTTATTATTTTCTGCGGGACATCAAGCATGTCATGAAGGGGTATTCATTAGGATATTCGTATGGCGGTTTACAACCTGTGTGGTGTAACTGAACACCCACGATGAGAAAGAATTAAGTCTTGTGAACGTTACTGGATGAAGAGTTAGTGGCCGTTACGGTTTATAGAATCTTCCCTACAATTATGAGCACGATCTCAAACACATTCTCCATCTCTCCACTTCTTTCACTTTCTACGAGATGGTAAGTGTGAGTTCAGCACTATAAATATACCACTTCATCTATTTCCAGAGGACACTATAAATATACCACTTCATCACGCTTTGATCTCCTCTTTCTCTGCTTCCCTCCCTAAGATCAACCTTTATCATCCTTTGTGACCGTAGCAAGGCTTGAACGACTATTTCTTGGTTTAGGCTAGCCATGTACGATTTTGATCTCTCGTATTCATTACGATTTACCCTTTTATCTGTTTTTACTCTAAAACAGTTGCGAGTCCTCGTATTTTGAAAGGGACTCGTCGGACATATTTATTTGAGGAGGAAGGTGAAGTTTTTTCATAAAGAGTATGAATCAGACAACCAATTTCCCCTGCAAAGTTAGCCATGCCTGCTAGTATCGATATTAATAGATTTGAAATGTTAGCATTGTATATGGATAATAATATGATGATTTTCCAAAGTTTGCATCATCGTTTGCATTGGAGAATATGGTGGTCGATGATACTGCAGAAAGAGCAACATCAAGCTCTTATTCTTTGGATGGTTTTAAGCCTATTTTGAATGGCTCTAAGAAAAAAAATATTATGTCAAAACATGGGATTTATTTGAAAGCTCCTGCAGCAAGTCTCTTAACTAAACGCTTTGGGTGAGCTCGTAGTTGTAATTTTTTCGTTACTTATGATTTTTCTTTTTTCCTTTCTTTTTTATTTTTCTTTTGTTTTCCATTCTTTTTCTTGAAGGTTATGGCTTTACGTTTCCTTCTTGTTCTGTTTTTTCTTTCAATGAATTCTCCTAAAGGAGTTTGTCATAAAAAAATTATATATATAATGAGGTAGGATCCGCTGACATGGTTATTATCACATTATCTCACAATTTTGACGTTAATATTTTTTATGAAACTCAACCGATAATGAATTTGAAGCTAAATTTTTGGTGATACGTTTCCTTCACAAAGCTCTACATTCATACCAAAAATTAAGATTCCAACTTCACCATCAACGTAATGACGATGGTATTGTACGTCTCTTATTGTGCTCACTTTCTATAGGAATGTAAAAAATACTATAAGAAAAACATATCATCAAAACATTTACTTTAAATTCACTATCGTTCGGATTTTATAAATAAATTAGTGCTAAAATTGTGAGAGTGTGTGAGAATAATCATTCCAACGGATCTTTCCAATATATATTACCTATTATACTTTTTTTTTTATTTTTCACTCTGGTGGGATAAAAATGCGTTAATTATAATTTTTTCACATTAACATATTATTGTAGCTTTTATTTACTGTATCGATCAAAAAAAGAAAACCATTTATTTACTGGACTGTCTGTAAAGTTACAATGTAAACATGCTTTCACTGCGTGGAGGAAAGTGTAGGGAACCATAACGATCAATTATGCTAACTAAGCAACACAAATTGATCATCCGTGACGACACAGTTTTAACCAAATTTATCATCAAGTTAATTTGTAAAAATAAAAAGAGAAATATTGAGAAAACACGTTTCCTACTTTTGAACTTGTCAAAGATCATAAGTGTGACTAGACAGAAATTCTAAGTTCAGTAAATCATAATTTCCATTGCTTAAACATTAAACCATCCTTAAACCATATTTTGTCAAGATAAGAGATTAAAACAAAGAAAAAGAGGGACTTGTAGGATTACGATTTGAAGGTGAAGAAACTCGAAATGAGCTTGAAGGAATAACAAAAACACAAAACAACAACCAACGTGTCTACATCTCAATCTTCCTGGCCGTGCAAGTATTCTACATCCATTCATTGGAAAGAAAGAAACCTAGTTGTATGGATTCAAGCATTAATATATGCATATGTACTTTGAAGTCTTGGACACGGTAGGACACCAGTTGGCATCCCTAAGCTTGCAACTAAGTGAATATGTTTTGAGTAAAGGCGACAAAGGAAAGACTCCACAATCTCACAAACAACCCTCCCTCATTCATAGTATGGAGATTGTAGAGAAACCATGACAAGATAACACATCAGCAGCTACCCAAGAAAAATTAAAACCATCACGAAAACAAATGCTTAATTATTATTCTTAATTTTTGATTAAGGGAATGTAACTTATAAAGTTTTGATGTTTAGTTTATCTACCACTAATAATGCGTTCTGCACTAAATAACAAAATTATTAGTATTAGTTTTGTGTGAAAGTGATCTTAGATGTATAACAAGATGAGACTATGGTTTTGTTTTCTTTTTTATCTTGATTTACAAAACGATTGAATGGTTCGTATTGGTTTGGTGTTAGGTAAGTTGAGATTAACATTGGTTAATTGATGTTTAGTATTCAGGTTTTATATAGGTTAGTCTTTGATCTAGTATATGTCTAATGTTAGTGTATGATATCTAGACTGGACGTTGACCCGTATTGACTTGGTTAGATATTAATTTCTGTTAAAAAATTATTAAAATAATAATTAAATAAGACAAAATAAAAGATAAAATAAAATTATTACACAAAATTACTATAATGACCTTAACCTAGGGGAAAGTCAGTCAACTGAGTCAGTGTGTCTTAATCATGGCTGAGTCGGCTGAATAACTGAGTTAGGATAACTGAGTCATTGAGTCGACTCACTTGATAATTAATCTGACAGAATTTCCTTTGTTTCAGGTTGTTTTCCCGGCAGATTCTCAGCTAAATTATGGTTCTTCCCTGTAATCCTAACATACATCTAATCAATTTTCATTCTTTCACCTCAAGAACTTCTAATTCTTACCAATCTGCGCAACCTTTATAAACCCATTTTAGCGGCATCTCTTCCCTGTAATCAATTCATTTGGATTCTCTCAGACCACCAACAACAAGACCTATTTCTTGACAAATTCAGTACACTACCAGTTCTCATCAATTCTTCTTGGTTTATCTCAATCCCTGCAGATTCATAACCCCTGCATCATCAAAATCATTTCAATTTCAAGCCATCTCTGATGTGATCTTCTTTAACCCATCTTCTCAGCAAAACTCAACTCAGATTCATCTTCTTTCAGCTGGCTTTAAAACCCATCAATCACCCACATATTCAAGCTAAATCCCATTCAACTTCAAATCTTCTAAAATCTCTTATATCAACAGCAAATCTCTTCAATTGTTCAAACCCTAGACTTCAAACTCGAACCCAAGACTAAATCATATTTGTACCCAACACTCGTACATCTATTGTTTGATTCTCGGCTTCTAATTCCTCTCTCGATTCAACAACACCATCATTTCTCTCATCTTTTTGTTACATCGTCTAGAACCCATTTCATAAATCAGAGAACCCAATCACAATTCGAATTCTCTTATTTTAAATCAATCATCATCACTGCCTCAATATCAACAAAGAACTCAGATTCACCTCGAGCACCTACCTCTTCCACTGCAACCACCAACATACATGCTCCACTATTTTTTCTACCAAACTATGATTCACCACCAATTAAACACAGATAATGAAAGAAAAATAGAAATCAAGTGAAGGAGAAACAGGAAAATAGAGAATGGAGGGGTTGTTTTCTTCGTTATCTGAATCTCTCTTTTTTTCTCTTCTCTTGTCTCACTGAAAATGGAGGAAAATGAAAGCGTTGTTTTTTTTCTCTCGTCTAGATCGATAGGATTAGGGTAATGGATGGTTTGATCTGGACAGTAGGCTTAATAGTGTTGTTAAAGCCGTTGGATACTAGTCTCACTTCAAGGGTACAATGGTAAACTCAGTATTTATATTTTATAAAATTAATAAAAATCTGGTCATAAATGGTCAATGTGGGTCAACGTCCAGTTCAGGTACCAAATACTAACATTGGGAAAATGTTAGACCAAAGACTAAAGTTGGTCAAAACCTTAGTACCAAACATCAATTAACCCTTAACATTCACTAAACCTAAATTATTTCTTTTTATTTTTAAGTGCTAAATCCCTCCCTTAAAAAATATATTAGTTCGATCGCGTTATTGAATCTGTAGGTGTGGATTTAAAACGACTACGTCTAGTTTTCAAAACCAAGCCAATGAATTATTGTAACCAAGTCCTGAACTTCTAGAGATTAATAATGATAATGGACTGTTCCTATTCCTATCAAAGAATATTTATGTCTGTATTGAGTATATCGATCTAGGAAGAATAAGCGATAAAATTGGATAAGACTATGGTCCAAAATTTATTACATGTCTTGTACAAAGTAATAAGAACAATGTTCTTAATAATGTTAAACATGTAATGCTTGTTGATGATCATCCTGAAAAAAATTATTAGGCTATAAATTCCAGATATGTTATTTTCTGGAAAGATGTTTTTTGTAACAAATGAGCTATCCAAATTTGCATTACTGATTTACCTCTTTGCGCCAAGCCGAGAAATTGAACGCACATGGCTTCATTGATAAGTTTAAGTCACAGTGGTTGCTAAGGGATCTAAACAAATACATGGAGTTAATTACTTTGATACATATCCTATTATTGCTCGTATTAATCTATCTTTGTTCAATTTGCACTGGTATTTGTTCATAAGTTAATTGCTTATTGAATATATGTCAAAACAGTTTCTCTAAATGGTGATTTAGGAGAGGATATATATGAATATGATATCTATCTCTGAGAGCTTATTTGTGCAAAAATATATTTTACCCAAACATCCACGTAGATATTGATTGTGTTGATGTTGATGATTTTTGTAACCATTTTCTCCACACAACATAGTTGGGGTGGGGTAGGGGGTACCTGCAAAAAACCCTCTGATGCTTAAGTTAGCTAGAGTTTTTCAATTGTGTAGAAAATATTGCATACCTTTTAGGGTTTAGGTTCCCTGTACTTATATGGTTATTTCTTGGGGATCAACCCTAATTTAGAGATAAGGCATGACTTGTAATAGTCACATTTATGTGTCTTATTTAATCTCATATTTATATTGCTATCACTCAGTTTATGTACTTATATTGCGGATTTATTGTGTTTGTAGGTATTTTTTAAAGAAAAACAATGTATCGAAAAATTGGCCTAAAAAGTTATAAAGGCACCCCTAGAAAGTGATAAAGGCACCCACTCTCTTTTTGAGTTTGAAAGAAAGAAATTTTGGAGGGAAAATATTTCTGTGGATTTGTGTGACAAGTAATTTACGTGATATTTTAGGATAGTTTCAAATTTAAATAACAAGATATACTCTTACCTTATCAATAAGAGTTGTACACACAATCAAGACCAAATCAGAAGCAAATCTTGGTCATAGTTGTTTCTCAGAGAAAAATACAAGGAGATCATTCACGTGAAACAGGGAGAAAGAATTATTTTGGGAAAATCGATATTTCCTTTCCTAAACTCGCACGATTTTGTTCCTTATGTATTCGATATCCTCTAATAATCCCAACAACAGTGAAAAGAAATAAACAAGCAAAGATCGAGAGTTGATGCTCGAGAAAGAAATAGATTTTCGAAGATATTTTCATTAAATAACAAGGATTTGGAAGAGATTTGGAGGGGTATTGATGTTGTAGTATATAAAGAAGACCTTGAGGAACAATTGAGGGAGGATGGCTTCTTCCAGGAGTGAAAGAAAAAAAGTTTTAAAAAAATTTCTGCAAACCAAGCGCAATGAAGAAGAAGAAGAACAAAAGGCCAGCCAAAGTTGTCGCTGAAAACCGTCGCCTATCCAGCTGCTTCAGCGACGGTTATACTTAAAAGTTCAGCGACAATTCTGGTTGTAGCTATACATGAAAGGTGTCGTTAATCCGTTTAATCAATTCAATAGTTTTTATTAATTCAACGACACAACTGGTCAGCTTTTCTTTGTACCGCTTTTGAGGTGTGTCGTTAAATCGATAATGAAATAAAGAGATTTTTTAATATTTTCTTGTTTAATACATTTGAATAATTTATCAATTTTCTTTTATTCTTATCTTTAAGAGTGGCTAATCTTCTTATCTAGGGTAGAGGAGGAAGTTAATTTTATGTGTAACTTTTAATGTTTATTTCTTTTACATAATTATTCTCTAAATTTTATGTTTTTATTTGACTAATAATTTTCTCTTCAAAAATGCTTCATATTAAATGTTCTGGATAGTTTTTAAGTTATTGATCTTTTATAAGCGAAAAAGAATTAGACTTTTGCATAACAACAAAAGTTGTAATATTAATAGTAGTTTATAATGTTAAATCTTCTGAGGCATGATATTGGGTTCGAAACTGTCTTGAGTAATTTGAGAGTAGATTTAAGATACTAAATTATTAATTTTTACAAACATCAAAAGTAGTGAAATCCAAAACCCTAGACTTCTTTTCTTTCTGAATAATCAATTTATTTAGTTACTTTATCTTTTTAATTAGATTCATAAATTTTATCCAAAATATTTTCTCTATTTTTATGACATAATTTATTTATTAATTAAAAATAATATTATCAATCCCTGTGGATGATCCCGTATTTTCCACTTCTACTTTGTAGTCGTCGTGCGATTGCGGCTATAGGTTTTAGGCATATTAACTTGTGGTGACTTATTCTGCAAGTCATCTGGAATGTTCAAGAACCTTTCTCTATGTGCCTTGGCCACCAAATATTCCATAAAATTCCATAACTTTCTTCTAGGGTTGCGGTATTAGGACAAAAAAAAGGATGTGAACAAATCAACTCAATAAGAGGTGAAAAAAGCCAAGCCCAAGTAGAAAGAAAAATGTCCAAGCCCAAATAGAAGGACGAAAATATCCGAAGGTATACAAACTTTAGGTGGAAAAATCCTAGGTAAAAAAGATCCAGAAGTATGCATAAATTGGGTGGAAACATCTAACGCAAAAATGGTTCAGATTGGTTGCCGACAATGGCTGTCGGCAATGGCCACTCGGCTTGGATGCCAGCAATGGCCGCCCGGCTTGGATGTCGGCAATCGTTGTTTGGCCTAGCTGCTCGACTTAGCTTCCGGCAACGTCCGCTCACGACGGATGCTCACAACTGCCGTCGATAATGGTTGCCAGAGCCGGTTGCTGGTCTGGCCATAATCGGGAGTTGTCCGACAACGACTATTTTGTATCTCTTGGGATGACATGGAAATCATTGTTGGCGTGGAAATCCATGAAATCGGTCCCTCTTAATCCATAACTTATTATTGGTTTAAGAAGTTTGATTTTCTTGGATTCTGCCTAAGGTGTTACGCAACTCACCCTCAAGCGTGTTTTTTGGAGTATTCCGCAGTTCGCCCCCGAAGTGTTGTTTTTTTGCGTCGATGTGTTACGTATCTCGCCCCAAATGACTGTTGTCGTAGTTGAAGTGATATGTAAATCATCCCCAGCAGATAAAGAGTATCATGTTGCTTAATGATTGCATAAGGGTACACTTCCTTGATGCATCTTGCTCGTGTATGGATGAGGATTAGAGGTTTATGATATCTCAAATTCACGTAGAGGGCCAATCCTACTAATCAAGATACGCGCAGAGTTGAGATGTGCACATCGTCGTATGCCTTGGTATATGAAAACGTTTGCTGCACTTGTTGACGTCCCACATGGGGAAAATACTTGGTATGTGGTAAAATGCTCGAACAATGTATGTACCTTATTTTTTTAGGGTGAAAAAAATGTACTACAAAGTGGTACTTTCAAGTAGGTTCGAGAAATCAAGCTCGAATAGGACGAGCCTAAACCAAGAAATGGCCGTTCACGTCCTGCTTCGATTACAAAGATAGAAAGGGTTTTGGTAGGTCTTAGTGGAGGGAAGCAAAGAAGGTTGATAAATATCAGTAGTGCGTGAATAAGAATGGATCCTCCGTAGAGGAATCGCTAATTCTGTAGGTTTTGGTTTCTTCAGACTGATTGTTTTTGTTGTGTGTTTCTGTCTTGTTTCGAATAGATGAGAGTCATCTATTTATAATTTGAAGAGGACAAACAGATATTCTCGTAATTCGTGGAAGTTAGGAAGAGGTGGAGAAGTGATAATTATGGAGATTGTAGTGG
This sequence comes from Papaver californicum, assembly GCA_023531435.1. NCBI lineage: Eukaryota > Viridiplantae > Streptophyta > Magnoliopsida > Ranunculales > Papaveraceae > Papaver > Papaver californicum. The sequence continues at coordinate 1,145,237 of JAJJMC010006637.1, read as the reverse complement.
GGAGGTTCCCGAAAAAGTAGGGGAGACCTGTCTGACCACTACTCCTCGTCTTCTCAACTGCTCTGTAACCGCCTACTTCTTGTTATCTTCTTGTTCATGGGGGTTTTGTCACCAACCACGATGCCGTAGACCGCCATACCAATACCCCAATGAGAATCCCCCTATGTTGTATTTGATATCTTGTGGAAATGGTGGAGTTATAAACCACCATGTTTTTGATTACGTCAAGTCAAGTCAAGTCAAATAACCTGCTAAGTCAGTGAGATAAGTTGTGTGACTCACTAGATTGATAATCAGACTGATTAGTATCGAGTTTGGGAATTTTAGTGGTCATGTACTTGTTTGAAAGTAACATGGCATATTATGGCTAAATATTAGCTTAAAAGCGACTTATTGTAAGTCTGAGAGGCATTTGAGGCCAATATCATAGAGAGCTCTTTGAGAAAGGAAACCTGCTGAAATTCAGAGAAAACTCAATGTAGGGCCTATACTAAGAGAAAAGGAATATTTCTGAATAAAGTACCTAGCAAAGCCAACACTAGTTACTTAGCGCAAATAAGAAGGTGCTAAGTTCTCTTAACGTAAAAGGCTAGTGTGCTAACGTCTCAGGAGTAAGATAAACATGCACAACTTTTGGTAAATATTAATTGTACTAGGTCTAGGAAGATAGCACCAAGGAGGTTTGAAGTTAGCACTTTAATTGTATAGTTAGCAGTGAGGTTTTATCGTAAATATTTTTGTGGCCAAGTCGCTAAGTACAACTAAGGATGAATTAGCCTTAGAGACGCATTGGGTATTAGCTAGAAATGCATTGGAGCTAGGGAAAGGGTGCCAGCGCCATGGACGTCATCCACAACAAGGGCCTAGCCAAGCAACAAGGGCGTTAGCTACAACAAAGGTGTTAGCGCAAGCTAGGGCACTAGCCACATCAAGGGCGTTGGACACAAGGGCGCTAGCGCAAGCAGCAAGGGCGCTAGCACAAAGGGGTTAGCCAGAAGGTCGTTTTCCAAGGGCGCTATCCAAGGGTGTTAGGGAAAGTGCACTAGCCAAGGGTGTTAGCCATAAGAGCTTCGTTTTTGTTGCTAAAATTAGGGTTAGAACTTTGGTGCTAAGGTTGAGGTGCCAAGTTGACCATACGTGGGATAAGGCCTTATTAGGCTAAAATGTACTAGCTAAGACCATTTTTGATTAGTTAGCACCTCTCAGGTGCTAGGGTTTAGCGCCAGGAAAGTTAGCGCTTTTAGCGCTATTGTGGCTAACTAGTGCCAATGCGATGCTAAGCCGAATGGCTAGTGCTATCTTGGCGTTAATATGAGAAAAGGCTAGGGTTAGCCTAAATAAGAGTTTCAATGCATCTTTCATGGTATTGATTCTTGATTGTAGCGTATCTAAGCGGAGTGGCGCATTATTCGTGGCTTATATTTAAGCAAAGTGCTATAATAGCATATTTGAGCTCAGGGGAGCCATTTGAGACGATTTCGTTGCGAACAAAGCGTTAAGCTATAGTGTTGTTTTTGGCTTTAAGCATTAATTATTCCCAAATTTGGTAGATATTACCAGTATATCGATCTACACTCTAGATAAGTTTAAGGAATTCAACCATGAAATTTATGCGACTTGAGACTAGTTCGATATGGCATAAATATTGTAAGTATTGAGGAGGCTATGAGGCCAGTTTAGAATTTTTTAGTTGTTCAGAGAAGACTCAAGTTTTCTCTATACTAGTGGGAAACCCATCTAGGAGCTTGAGACTTATTATTAGAGATTATAGACTACATTATTAGCATGGAATGCCTGTAGCCTTTTGTAGAGACTGTATCCTCAATTCGCCTGTGGAATATAAAGAGGAATACAATATTTTGTGTTTTGATGTGAAGTCAGAAATATGTGTACTAGTATGTGCGGATATTTTATGTTCTTGCAACTAGGCAGAAGGGCGATTTTATAATTCTAACCCTTGTCAAAAACCCACTATCTACATTAAGTCCCCTGCTTAGTGAGGAACAATAATACTGCACAGTAGGCGCTAGATGGTGACAATATGCTTATAATGATTATATATGCATAATTTAAATTTTAAGAGTAAAAAAAGATATACTTAGCTTCTGGCTTCCAGGTACTGTAATAAGTGCCCCTTTGCGTGAGTCTTGGTTGTGATTAGTAGATGCCCACATTCTTGCCCAGAATTTCCAATTCGTGAGCCAAGGGAAGTGTAGCTGAGTTGAGCTTCTGATCCAGTCATGTTGGTTGAGCAGCTACCAACAGGGTTATAGAGAGTACGTCTATGAAGAGCCCCATTGGTCAGGGAAGAAACTTGGTTGGCTTTGTCTTATCTTAGATTGAGATATGTGCCCCTTAGCACAAACCTTGACTTGGAATATTAGGCTCCCTCGTTCTTGTCAGGAATGTCATCTTGACGTGAGCAAAAGTGGGGATATGGTCGGTATTTTCTCTCTTTCTTTCTGAAACAGGTCCACTTCATCTCAAATAGAGGATCAAGTCAGCTGGATCGATTATTCATGTATGTGTCCAACAAGAAATATTATTAAGTTTGTCTCCTCCAGGCAATGTCTTTGATGCAGAGTTAATTCTTAGATTCAATCTTCCTTGTAACAAGTAGTTGGTCCTGGTGCTTGCTTAGATTTTGAGTATGCAGCAATTAAGTAAAAGTGATAGCGTCAGTAGATGAGAGACAGGGTACACAGACACGATGCTTTGAGTTATAGCCAGCAAAGTTGGAAATATTGGAAATCGACAGAAGAAGTTGATTGTAGATTAGAACTGCAAGTGAAGTTGGCGGTGGACTCAAGTGCTCTTGTCATAGAAAGGCTGGTGAGGTCTTCTTGGGATATGCAGTGCAACCTGACAGGATGGTGTGTCTGAGAAGATGAAATTCCATGGGAAGACAGGGTCTCTATAAGGCTGAATCTTCTGAATCCCGTTTGGAAACCCTAATTTGCACACCATTTGCTTCTGAAGCTTTTGAAGTTTCATACAATATCTTGACGTTTGGCCCCAACTTTTGAAGCCAAGAGACCAAGCTATCATATGCAGAAAGAATTATTCAATTCAGAGTTGGATAGGTCATCCAACCATACGTAAACATCTGTGATTAGGAATCCCGTGTGAATTTTCAGATCTTGTAGACTTTAGTGTAAGATCCATATCTCCTAGATATGGTCTCCGATTGAGGTGCCCTTCTGGTATGTCATGGTAGAGACATAGAAGAACTCTTCCCTGAAGGATGTTCTAACCCGTTCTTCACCGATTGTTGTCGACTTCTGAATTTGTAAGCTGAATAGGTACTGACATGAGCATCAAGGAATAAAGGAGTTAACCGAGTATGAGACAAGACAGGTACCAGGAAGCATGACAAGCACCAGGAGAAGGGACAGGTATTATAAGCAGAACATGTACCAAGAGACGGGACAGGTACCATGAGATAGAACAGGTACCAGGAGGACCAACTTGTAAACCAATATTCGAGAAGTTGAAAAAAAAAACTTGAATCTGAGGTGACGACGTTTTTAAAGTTCTGAGATGGAGATGATTGTGGCTTTCGAGTCCGTAGTGTGTCCAACATTAGAATCATGTGGTTGAAGTAATTAAAAGCAACACAGATGGGGTTACCTATCTGGATGTGATCAAGTAAGAAGAGGAGGCTCCTCAGTCGTGTGAGTACTAATGTAGAAAAGTCTTGTTGCTTGTATCGTTGCTGATCAGACCTTTTAGTTGAGGGATGCTAATATATTAAACTTTCAAAAGTGAAAGAGTCGTCAGTCCTCAAGTGTGACTCACTTGGATCCGCTACCAGGAAGAAGATAATTTTTGGTGTCGTCACAGGTTCATGCTTCCAGGAGTTTTGAGAGGACATGGGAAATCATGAAAGTTGGAGCCGTCCTTTGTTGTTGTTGAAGCGCTGGGGCTAGGGCAAGTATTTGAATTGAAGTTGAAACCATCGTTGTAGTTCTGGGCTATTCAGATGCAAAGTCACTCTTATTTAATCTCCTTGACTCAAAGCATGACTACCATGAATTTTTTAATTGATTTATTTCTTTCAGCATATGTGTGTGATGGGCCCTTGAGTAGACACTACTTCTTTCGCCTTTGACAGTCTCCAGTATGCGAGAAGAGGACTGCGAAGGATGAAGACCTAGACGAGGCGCCCCATATTGTAGACATTTGTGAAGAATTTGAATCTACTGATATCGATAGAGAAGTAATCAATGAAGTAACGCCAGACTTATCCGTTGGTTTGGATCCCTATCAAGTAATTTTCTAATCCTCATTATCATGGTGGAGCATGTGAACTCTTCAAAAATCTCATACAAGCATAACCATATTCAAATTCACAAAGAATTTTATAGATTCCCGTCACTAGAAAATTTCATAAGTATAGTGCTTGGGAAAAACACTCTAGAATCTTCATATGAACTCCTTTTTGATGATTTACCCATCTATCCTTATTATAAAACAATCTCCTATATCCCAATAGGAAGGAAACTAGGTTTTGAGCTTGTTTGGGGTGTCAAATTGACCAAACAGTAGAACTCAGGAAGTATCCAGGAAAATCCTGAAGATTTTCAGACTCGACTCCGCTAGCTGTTTTTGCCATAACTCTTAGCTCGCTTGTCCGATTAATGTGCCATTTTAAAAAACTTTAGTAGACACAAATACGAAACTTTTGATATAAGAACCATGCACAGATTCATTACCAATTGCTTCCAGCTTAAGAGTTTCCGAGAGGTACTGAAAATTGTTTCTGATGCGTTTTTTATAAAACGTCTTTTAATGGGTTAGGCTCATGAAATACTCCAAACATTGTATTATAATGGATGTATATAATGTTTGTGGATATGTATACTAGGTTTATGGTTCATACTTAAGAATTCATGTTTGAGATATTCTGACCTAATATGCCTTTAGCCTCTCTACTTTTAGGGGCGGAATGATTAAATCAGAGAGCTGGGATTGTTGGAGAAGGAACAAGAGTTACCGTTGATTTGGATGTGGATCATGTACCTCCCCATACTGAAAACCATATGCGATCTCCCCTTCACGTACTTGTTGAGAATGATGCTCCTACTGACGTTGATGTGCATAATGGTGGTATAGCAGGGAATGTGCTAATTGAATACCCTAATGCGAGTGTTGTCGTTGATTCCTCTTTAGTAGAACCCTACCAGGGTACTCTCGTTGTCACGGACCGGAAAATTCCACCTCCGACGCGCTGCGCTGGGCAGGCCAGAACTCCCCTATGTGTGATTTTAAAGAGTGTAACCCGACCTTAAAGCCTAACTTCTCGCTGGAAAGTGCAGGTAAATTTTTTCTTTCCAAGCCTACCTTGTAAGCATTATACTTGAAACGTAGTTCCCACATCATTCAAGCTACGTTTATACCGTTATAGGCATATTTGCCTTTCCAAACATGCTTTGCAAGCATGGTACTCAAACCGTAGTCTCCATATCGTTCCAACACACCCTTGTATTACAAAGGGTGCAAGGCCATTAAAGCCCATGGTGAATCCCTTTGACTAGCATACCATTCCAACTTACCCTCATTATACCAAGGGTTGAAGGCTATACAAGTTAATGGGGATGCCTTTGGAAAGCATCACATAATTTTGCTTTATTGTCCAGGCCTAACTCATTCCTTGGACCAACACCTTGGCTATTTCAAGCCTAAGCTTTCTCTTCATCAATTTTACTTCGACCATGCACTGGAGCCTGCACTTATCTTGTTCTTTCCAAGAGTGCAACATCCAGGCACATGCCATTCCATGTCGCGACGGTTCCAAGGAAGTATGAACAAACCATCAAATGGAATTGCAACTACCTCATCAAGTGTGCCAACAATCATCTCTTGCTTAGCATTGCCGAGCCAGATGATATGATTTACCATAATGTTGCAATCATCTCCCAAATTAGATGATATGAGCGACAAGGTGCTACACCTCAATGCATTGCATTGCGGCTGCCTACGTACCCAACCCGTACCTTGATGGGATCAAGCATGACCATAGTTCATCATAGGATAATTTTTTTTAAAGGGACAAACAACTTAAGCCTTTTAAGGCAAAGCCAAACTTCGATTCCAACTTCATCGCAAAGTTAAAGGCCAAGCAAAGCCTAGTCCATGTAGGCCAGAGGGCTTTCGCAAGGTATTCACTAGCTTGTACATAACTATCGCTATTTATTATGCAAATATGCATTCTCAAGTACGTAGCACGATAAAAAGATGCTTTCGCATAATTCAAGCTTCATCGGCTAAGCTACCAGCATATTGATACTTATGCATCAAGTATGCTCCAACGTATAGGCTACTACGCATATTTACATGTGCATTACCCCTCATGCACATTCAAGCTTCATCGGTTAAGCTACAAGCATATTGATGCTTATGCATCAAGTATGCTCCAACGTATAGGCTAATTCGCATATCTACATTTGCATTACCCCTCATGCACATTCCAACAAAGCTCCCTCCTTATATATGTTTTATTCGCATTTCTACAAACAAATATTTGAAAGGTAGGGGTCATCCATCGACTGCAAGGCCGCAAAATCAAGATTTCTTGCCAAAGCCAAGCGAAAGATTCTCAGGTAAGCTACAGTTAAACACGTTGATGAGCATCAAGTATGCTCCATCGTATAGGCTACATTGCATTTATATATGCATTACCGCTCATGCACATTCAATCAAATCTCCCTCCCTATATATGTTTTATTTGCATTTCTACAAATAAATATTAGAATGGTAAGGGTCATCCATCGACTGCAAGGACGAAAATAAAGATTTCTTGCCAAAGCCGAGCATTCTTTGCTCGGTGATGCATTCTTGATAATGCATCACGGCATAATAGTGCCTTAGCACTATGATGTATTTATCGAACAACGACATTGGCTCGGTGATGCATTTGGTCATGCATCACGGAATAATAGTGCCTTAGCACTATGATGCTCCAACTTATGCAACTTCGGCTCGGTGATGCATTGGGTCCTGCATCACGGCATAATAGTGCCTTAGCACTATGATGCTCCAACTTAAGCAACTTCGGCTTAGTGATGCATTGGATCATGCATCACGGGGTAGTAGTGCCTTAGCACTACGATGCTCTCACTTACGCAACTTCTGCTTGGTGATGCATTGGGTCATGCATCACGGCATAATAGTGCATTAGCACTATGATGCTCCAACTTATGCAACTTCGGCTTAGTGATGCATTGGATCATGCATCACGGTATAATAGTGCCTTAGCACTATGATGCTCCAACTTAAGCAACTTCGCTTAGTGATGCATTGGATCATGCATCACAACATAATAGTCCCTTAGCACTATGATGTTCCAACTTAAGCAACTTCGGCTTAGTGATGCATTGGATCATGCATCACGACATAGTAGTGGCTTAACACTACGATGCTCTCACTTACGCAACTTTGGATCGGTGATGCATTGAATCATGCATCACGGCATAGTAGTGCATTTGCACTATGATGCCTCCTGGATACGCATCACGCATAGTAGGGCCTTAACACTATAATTCGAGGTCAAGGAATCCACACCCTAATGCACATCTGGGTAAGCTTTATAAGCTTAGGATGAAGCTTCAACCTAGGCCATGATGCATCCTTGAGTAAGCGCCATGCAAAAATTACGGGTGTTACACTCGTGATGGGGGGTTTCACCATTTCATCGGTTCATGCTGATTTGTAATGATCCATCTCCCTCAGAATGAAATTTGAGTCGTCCCCGAATGGGAAGAAGCTGTACGTGAAGCTGAGAATTCTGATCTTGGCATTACATGGATTTATCGTCATCTGAGAGCTACACGGGAGCGTGAAGTAGGTAACGCCTTGCTGAAGGGACTGGTACCGGAGTGAAAAGACGAATACCAGAGTGAGAAGGTCTGGTACCTGAGTGAAAAGACCAGGATGAAAAGGTCTGGTACCTAAGTGAAGGGACCAGGATAAAATTGAATGGTACCTGAGTGAAGGGACCAGGATGAAATAGAATGGTACATGAGTGAAGGGACCAGAATGAAATGGACTGGTACCTGAACGAAAGGACCAGGATGAAAAGGTCTGGTACCTGAGTGAAGGGACCAGGATTAAATGGTTTCCACGTGATTTTTTTGTTTGAGAATGTCATAGATAAATTTGGCTTTTGTTCTTGTTGTTGTAGAGTTTTATTTGGGACGTGGAACAAAGTTTTTCTTTTGGATGGTTCTGAGGCTGAGGATGTAGATGGGGATGAGGATGATGGTGAGCGTTCAATTCGTGATGTTTGCTAAGATGAATCCTCCTTCTTGACCCCTTCGTTCCGATAGGACCTCATGGATAATTGGATGTTGTAGTGTTTACTGACCAGATGGCTGCTCCAACAGATATCTCTATGAATTTTGGGACCTTGAATCGGCATATGTAGTCCACAGGATATTCTTCGTTCATTTGTAACAATCTTTTCAGATCTGAACATTTTTCATCCCCTATTATAGAGGGAGAATAACGAGAGATATATCCCCTGGTGAAATGATCTTTTGGATAGCGAGAGGGTAAAAGATTGGTGTTGATAAAGTGAGACTGGTCTCTCTTTGCCTTGAAATTGTAAAAGCCTTTTTAATTCTTTATGGACCACAAGGTTGATCATTGACTCCTCGATTGTCCTCTTTGAATGCAGATCTCGTCATCATCTTGAATATTAATTCAGGTATTGTTGACGCTGGTAGGCTTGGAATCGTGGCTTGCTGTAACTGGTGTTAAATATATTCCAGGAAGAATTGTTCCATTAAAGTTTTGAGTAAAGTGATTACCTCTCTTGAGTTGTAGTAATGTCTTTCTGTTTTCTAGAAGGAACTCTTGTCTCCGTATCAAATCAACAATATTGAGCGGTGTTTGGGTGTTCCTTGTGTTTTTCAATCTTCTTACAATGAGAAATTCATAGGTGAGTAACCTCCCGACAGAGGGATCTTTTGAATTTCAGGCGGGTAGGGAGGTTGGTGTTGATGGACCGAGGATAAGTCCTCCTTGTTATGGTTTCATAAGAGTCTTTCCATATCTTCACAGGTAACAAAACCGGGTTATTGGTACCTTTATGGTGGGCGATCTGGAATGATATGAACTTCATCGTTCCTTCGAGTCTTTGACGTTCCGACTTCACTGGTTGGAGTGTGGATGGTCCTGGTTCCCTCCGTCAGGAAATGGCGTTGTTCCGGGGAGAGTCGCTCTGTCAGGGTCTTGAGATAAGTGAGTACCTCCTTCTGAGTAGTGGCCATGTCCACCTGATTTCTAGAGAGGACTTCTTGTCTCTTCATCAGATCGTCTATATTGAATGGAGTACGAGTATTCTCGGTGTCTTCAACGGTTTTTTCACCAAGAAAAGGTATAGTAGTACAATTGGTACGGGGAGGTTCAGTAGCAATAGGCGTGTTTTCAGAATCACCACCATCAGTACTACCTGAACCAACAATAGGAGTTGTAACTGCTACAGGCCTAAGATCCACCATTTTTGAAATAACTGAAAATTAGCTTTTATAATCGAGAAGTAGATCTCCCACTATGGTTCCCAATTGTTTTAGGGTGAAAAAACTTGTACTGCAAATTGGTACTTTCAAGTAGGTTTGAGAAATCAAGCTCGAACAGGACGAGCCTAAACCAAGAAATGGCCGTTCACGTCCTTCTACGATTACAATGATGGAAAGGATTTGGGTAGCTCTTAGGGGACGGAAACAAAAAAGGTGGAGAAATATCAGTAGCGTGTGAATAAGAATGGATTCTCCACAGAGGAATCGCTAATTCTGTAGGTTTTGGTTTCTTCAGACTATTGTTTTTTGTTGTGTGTTTCTGTCTTGTTTCGAATAGATGAGAATCATCTATTTATAGTATGAAGATGACACACTGATGTTCTCGTAAGTCGTGGAAGTTAGGAAGAGGTGGAGAACTGATGATTGTGGAGATTGTAGCGGGGCGCGTCCCAAAAAAGTAGGGGAGATCTGTCTGACCACTATTCCCCATCCTCTCAACTTCTCTGTAACCGCCCATTTCTTGTTACCTTCTTGTTCGTGGGGGTTTCCTCACTACCCACGATGACGTATACCTCCATACCAATAACCCAATGAGAATCCCTCTATGTTGTATCTGATATCTCGTGGAAATAGTGGAGTTTTAAACCACCATGGTTTTGATTAACTCAAGTCAAGTCAAGTCAAATGACCTGCTAAGTCAGTGAGATAAGTGGTGTGACTCACTGGATTGATAATCATACTGATTAATGTTGAGTCTGGGAATTTTAGTGGTCATGTACTTGTTTGAAAGTAACATGGTATATTTATGGCTAAACGTTGCAATTAAAGTTAAAAGTTGCAAAGTTAAAAGCTTTAGCAATGAAAGATTCAACTTTTGGCCACGGAAGCTTCAACCCTATGGCAACAGAATCTTCATCTTCTTCATCATGATCACGAGCAGATTTTTCTGGATTTCTTGATTTCGATCTCTGGCCTCTCCAGACCCCCCCGTAACTCTTCTGTAATCATCTCTATTTATAGTAGAGCACCAATAACTCGTTCAAATCTTCAAGAGTATCTTATTTTTATTGAATATGATTCTTGGCAGGAAATGAAATATTCTCTTCTCCGTCGATCATTAAAACATGATTTTTCGGTCTTTAATTCTCAAACAACTTTGTGATTTTGTTTACTCTTCAAATATATTTTTTTTTTGTTCACAGAATATTTCAAATCAAAAACCGAGATTTTTCCTGTGAGAGAATATCTTACAAGAATTTTTTTAGTCTTGATCGTATCTCACGGGATGTTTGATGCTGTTTTCAAGTTGTATATGAATCTTCTTTAGTAAGACAAGAATATTTCTTGTCTTAAACTCCCAAAATACTTGCCAAATCCCGGTCCAATTTGCACAGTAGAAAAATTAAGAGAACAGAAAAATTCCCGCCATTACTATTTTGAATTTTGAAGAGGTGGTGGGTGCCCTGAACGATATAGTGGGTGCCTTTATTAGCTGGGTCTTCCCTTATCCAATTCTTGGGTGCCTTTAACACTTTTGAGCTATTTTTTCCACATATATTAATTCTCCAAAAATACCTATAAATACAATATAAGTACGGAAAAGAGTTCTAACAATATACAAGTTGAGATCAAATAAGACACGGAAACATGTCTATCAAATACCTCCAAACTTATTATTTGCTAGTCCTCGAGCAAATCTAATCTAGAAAATAAAAATAAACCCTAACTCACTTTCGCAGGCATCGCTATTGCACTTAGTGTGTGCAATAAGCCTTTAAGCCCATAGGTGTCCCTATCGGACGAGTTTTAGTCTCGTGAGGGTTTACAAGAGGTGTACCCACAAAACCTTTTACTCAAAATTCTAGCTACCTTTGAATGATTGAGGATAGACACTAAACAAGCTATTTAGTTTTATACTAAATTCTTCGCCTATAAGAATCAGTACCCTATATGATTCCATTTACTGTACACGAGTTTTCACTGAGCATACTAAAATTCATAAAAGAATGCAACTCTACTCAAATAATCATTGAACACCCAAAACTGGATAAAAATTCACATTGCTCGAAATCAATCAAATTCAAACACAGTGATAGATTAGAAGATGGAAATAGAAGTAATGAATGGTGCATATGTTGACTAAGGTGAACGGTGTTTCCCAAAATATTAGAATAAAGTCCGGCTCGGATGCTCCTATTTTTATTATTATTTATATACATAATCTTATTTTTATTTTTTTTATTTTTTTTATAACTACATGATTAGATCTTTTGAATCTAAGCGCATGCTCCTTTTCAGCAGATTACATGATAGTTCCCATGGATCCTGCATTCCACGCTTGCTTAGAAGAAGGAGACAGGGAGAACACACACATCTTGCTATCAAAATGTTTTTTTTTTTTACAAAATTAAAATTCTAACACATCCGAACTACGACCTAACGGCAATACTAGGGCCCCACCAAATCACTTAGAGAAACATAAAATTGCAAAAATAAAAAAATAGAAAGTGATATGATTATGATGATTCTGAAATATGCTTGTTCAATGATTATCATGTTATTTCTAACACCTGAGTGCATCCAGATATGAATATAGCTAGGCACACCAATTCATATAGATAAGAGCTATGTTTGCATCTACCTAGAATGGTTAGTGTCATCCTGAATAATTCACAAGTTTCTAGACTTTGGAGTTTCATATTTTACTTAAAAGTTTCTCCCTTACCCCCAAACTTAAACCTAACATTGTCCTCAATGTTCTAAAGATGAATGATTAAATATATGAACAAGGAGAAACTGTTACCAATTGAAGTAAATGAGTTAAGGAAAGATATTATCGTGTCGCACGAGCATGGGCTACCTCCCAAGAAGTGCTAAGTTTAAAGTCTTCAGCCAGACTAAGAAAGAATTAGTCACCTCATTAAATCATACAGCAATAGTCGGAACAACTGTGGGTCATCTGAATAAATCAATGTTATCCAAAATAGAAGGAAACTGCAGCAGACCTAGAAAGTGAACAAGCCGAGTACAACCTTATCTCTATCTAGTGTTTTTTTTATGACAACTACATCTAGTTGAGGTTCAGGTTCGGGCTCTATGAAAGGGTCTAGATAAATCTCTTTGTACTGAATTTCCTCATAGGAAGGATCCGGAGGATCAGGTTGTAGAGTCTGGAAAAACTCAAATAATATATTTAAGGCACATAATAATAACCTGAATAATTGTGGATCCTCAAAGTCAATCAGATTTGACCCACATAGTTGACTACAATGAAGGTGGTCATTCTTAAGCAAATGTGTCGATTCTAATTTCCTAAAGTAATTAAACTTAGTCTTAAAACTTAATAACTGTTACATTTGAAATTCAAACGTTCCCATATATGGAAGAAAATATTTTAGTGGGAAAACAAAGTCAATCTTGGTATTATTTCCTAGGTGAACCACATCGACCGGGATGGGTTTCTAACAATTGAACTTCTTTTTGGACATCAACAGGATCAGAGAATCTAGTTTGAAGATGATCTTGAGAACTGGTAGAGATCAGTAATATCAGGAACATGCAAGTCCTCTGGGTATTTAGATGCAAAGTGATCCAACAAAACTTGAGAAGCACACAATTCTAACCCTAAATTAGGATACTTTTGGAAGTCTAGGGATCTAGAAACAACCTCTAAGTTGGGTGAATGATCTTATGAGATATATTCATCTACGGAATTAGGCAAATCATCTACACAATCATCCACAGGGTCATCTATATATTCTGTTTGGAACGGAGAGTCACTATAAGACTGATCATCATCCTCAGCATATAGTCTCTGACATGCCAGAACTCTCAATCTTTGTTCCAAATTAGGCGGTGTGTGTTTATAATACTTGTCACATATCATTAGAGGTGATTCTTCTACAAAGGTATTTGGATCACTAGATTTCAACTTCTTGAGGGCATCCCTCCAAGACAAAGAATCATCGGTACCCCCAAACTTAGAGTGGACATTACTCTCAGATGGACTAAAAACTGTTGGTTGGATTCTAGGGTCCTTAAGGTCAGAACTACACTCAACTTCCTCTATCGTATTAAAATTCTCTAAGAGTCTATCATCTTCTAAAATATTAGTATCTCTAGTCAAATCCTCTTCCTTTTGAATAGGTGAATAATCATTAAAATTATTTTGATTTGAAACAGAAATAACACTATCACCATGAAACACAATTGGAGTGACAATTTCTTGATCACTCTTCCTGTATATTTCAAGTTCTTCACCAATATTATCCTCATGATAATATGACGATGTTTGAACCTCGTCTAAATAAGTAGTGTTACCAATTCTATCCTCATCCTCTTGACTAAGTGAATAATTATCTAGGGTATCACTATATTGGAAATTAAGATCATTTTGAGCAATATTATTCTTTGCAGAAATTTCATTCATACTTAACATGAACCTGTTTCTATCCTCAGTCATCTCCTTTATGATTCTTCTTGTATCCTCAGTCAACTCCTTTGTATTCTCACTCAACTCCTTGACGGAATTCTCTATAGAAACAACTAGATCATAAGGATTACTAGGTCATAACTGCTCGTGTGATTCTTCTAGAGGAGGAGTTGGACTACTAATTGTTCCCCCATACTTAATGTGAACCTTCTTGTATCTTCAGACAACTCCTTGACGGAATTCTTTAGAGAAACAACTAGATCATAAAGATTGCTAGATCCTAACTGCTCGGGTGATTCTTCTAGAGGCATGATAGGTTCACTATAAGTACTAGATTGCACCTGTTTATAAACGTTACAGACTCACTATTACACAGGGATAACTATTTCCTGAAGCTAAACGTTGCAATTAAAGTTAAAAGTTGCAAAGTTAAAAGCTTTGGCAATGGAAGCTTCAAACTTTTGGCCACGAAAGCTTCAACCCTATGGCAACGGCATCTTCATCTTCTTCATCATGATCACGAGCAGATTTTTCTGGATTTCTTGATTTCGATCTCTGGCCTCTCCAGACCCCCCCGTAACTCTTCTGTAATCATCTCTATTTATAGTAGAGCACCAATAACTCGATCAAATCTTCAAGAGTATCTTATTTTTATAGAATATGATTCTTGGCAGGAAATGAAATATTATCTTCTCCGTCGATCATTAAAACATGATTTTTTGGTCTTTAATTCTCAAGCAACTTTGTGATTTTGTTTACTCTTCAAATATATTATTTTTTTGTTCACAGAATATTTCAAATAAAAAACCGAGATTTTTCCTGTGAGAGAATATCTCATAAGAATTTTTTTAGTCTTGATCGTATCTCACGGGATGTTTGATGCTGTTTTCAAGTTGTATATGAATCTTCTTTAGTAAGACAAGAATATTTCTTGTTTTAAACTCCCAAAATACTTGCCAAATCTCGGTCCAATTTGCACAGTTGAAAATTTGAGAGAATAGAAAAATTCCCGATATTACTATTTTGAATTTTGAAGAGGTGGTGGGTGCCCTGAACCAAATAGTGGGTGCCTTTATAAACTGGGCTGCCCTTATCCAATTCTTGGGTGCCTTTAACACTTTTTGAGCTATTTTTTCCACATTTATTAATTCTCCAAAAATACCTACACATACAATATAAGTACGAAAAAAAGTTCTAACAATATACAAGTTGAGATCAAATAAGACACGGAAACGTGTCTATCAAATACCTCCAAACTTATTATTTGCTAGTCCTCGAGAAAATCTAATCTAGAAAATAAAAATAAATCCTATCAGACGAGTTTTAGTCTCGTGAGGGTTTATAAGAGGTGTACCCACAAAACCTTTTACTCAAAATTCTAGTAGGTGTCCCTATCGAATGGCTAGTGCTATCTTTGGCATTAATCTGAGAAAAGGTTAGGGTTAGCCTAAATGAGAGGTTGAATGCATCTTTCATGGCATTGTTTTTTGACTGTAGCGCATCCAAGCGGAGTGGCGCATTATTCGTGGCTTATATTTAAGCAAAGTGTTATAGTAGCATATTTGAGCTCAAGAGAGCAATTTGAGACGAGTTTGTTATGAACGGAGCGTTAAGTTAAAGTGTTGTTTTGGGGTTTAAGCATTAGTTATTCCCGAATTTTGGTAGATATTACCAGAACATCGATGCGCACTCTAAACAAGTTCAAGGAATTCAGCCGTGGAATTTTATGCGACTTGAGACTAGTTCGATATGGCATAAATATTGTAAGTATTAAGGAGTCTACGAGGCCAGTTTAGAATGTTTGTAGTTGTTCATAGAAGACTCAAGTTTGCTTTATACTAGTGGGAAACCCGTCTAGGAGCTTGAAACTTATTATGTAGAGATTATAGACTACATTGTTAGCATATAATGCTTGTAGCCTTTTGTAGAGATTGTATCCTCAATTCGCCTACGGAATATAAAGAGGAATACAATATTTTGTATTTTGATGTGAAGTAGAAATATGTGCACAAGTATGTGTGGATATTTCTATGTTCCTGCAACTAGGCAGAATGGCGATTTTATAATTCTAACCCTGTCAAAAACCCACCATCTACACTTATCTTTCATATTACTGGAGATTTTGTGTCTCGTCTGACTGACTGAGGGTTTGAACCTTCCGCAATAGTTAGAAAATTAAACATGAAAAATCAAAATATGGATTACCAAAATAAATATTGAACTAAATATCTGAACATGAATAACAAGACAAATACCAACTCACCGACAATAACTGCTCCGTTAAAACCTCTGTGTGGAAAATCAGTTGGGATAAAACTAACACAAAGTAAAAAGAGTGCAGCACAGTGGGATATTAATGAAACTACTTTTACGAAAATATAACTAATGGAAGAACCTCTACAAGTGGAAAGAGTTCCAAGGTTTCCATGGATTGGAGTCTTCAATCCTGTCGAGCTTTCTTAGGTAATAGGAACCGCCAGATGCAGGTCTGTCTACTATGTACGGATCCTCCCAATTTTCTCCGAGCTTCCCACAATTGGGTTCCATTATTGCTGCTCAAGTTTTCTTCAACACATACTCCCCTAGTTTAAATGCTCGTTCCTTGATATTTCGATCGTAACTTATCTTGATTACTTGTTGGTATTTCACCAACTGCTGCAGTGCTACTTCTCTCTACTTTTCTATACTCTTTCAGCAACTCTTTATCCAAAACCATAACTCTTTCATTATTTCTTGACCCGACTACTCGATTCTTGGTAACGCTTAAGTGCATCTCGGTTGGTATGACTGCCTCTTTTCCTTATACCAGTGTAAAGGGGGAAAATCCAGTTAATATTTTTAGAGTTGTTCAGTAAGACCATAGGACTCCTGGAAATTCCTCTGTCAACTTTCCCTTCGCCTTTTTTAGCCTTTTCTTTAGGTTGTCCATGATAACATGATTTGTTGTTTTTTCCTGCCCATTACTTTGAGCGTAATAAGGAGTTGAGAAACTATGTCGACTCCTAATATTGTCGCAGAAGTCTTTGATCAATCCGGAATCGAAATGCTTCTGTTATCTGACACCAACTCGTGCGGGATACCAAATATGCAGGTAATGTTTTTTCCTACGAGAATCTATGTAAGTCGTGTCTATCCACATGAACAAATGCTACTGCTTCAACACATTTGGTAAAGTAATCAGTGAAAGCCAGTACAAACCTTACCCCATCTGATAGACACATTTTTATGTCTAAATTGTGCTCGATTATCTATTTTGATAGTGTTCGATTTTGTACTTATTATGGGTTTTTATGTCTTTGTAGGTATTTTCGAGAAATACATATTTCTAGAAAAATCGGCTAAAAAAGTGATAAAGGAATCCAACAAATTACTAAGGGCACCCAGACAGTTGTTAAAGGCACCCTGCCTTTTGAATTCAAATCCGGATTTGGCGGGAACACATGCTTCACACGTAAAGATATCCTGATTTGTGTCGGGTCCTATTTTCAAGGGATTTAAAGGGTTTTCCGAGTTGGATATGTGAAGAATTAATCAACTTAGGTCTGCACACATCATTTACAATAGTTTCACGCCGGAAAAATGGGTGAAAAATCAAGTTGGCAGCCGGAAAAGAAAACCTCCCTGGATTCGGATAAAACAGGATTTATAGTTGGTTTTGGTTTTTTTTTTTGAGTCCTTATCGGTTCACATGGGTTACTAGGGTTTACTAATCCTATATAAAGCAAAGAGAAGCAAAGAAAAGGGAGGGGGGAGAGCCACCGAAAAAAATCAGGAACAAAAATAGTTCCTGCTGCTGCGAAGAAAAAGAGGAAGAACATAAGGCGCTGAAGAACTGTCGCTGATATTGTCGCTAGTTCTGTCGCTGACGCAGCTGCTGAAGCAGTCTTATATCAACATCGCCTGGAGTCCGTCTTTCTTTCCTGTTCCCTTTTCCTTCTTCTGTAACGCAGAGAACACTTCTCTGTAACGCTTATAAGCATCTCTGTTCTTCTGTGTTACTCCTTTTTCACCATTGTAAGCACCTTTTGAGCAATGAAAGTCTATTTTGAGTGTGTTTCCATTACAATGAGCTAATCACCATCACTGGGGCGACGGAGGAAGCCGTTCATCCAATAATTGTGGTAACTTCTATTTTAATTATATTTATTCTATAATTCTTTTATTATTAATTGCTTGAATTAAAATTAAAAAAATGGTTTTTCTCAAATAATTGTGTTTTCTTCTGATAGGTCATACTTGGTTTTTAAACTCTTGATGTCTCATGCTCTTGATTAAAAATTATTCTTTCAAAAACCTATCTTTGACATATTTAGATTAAATTGAATATAAGAATTGTTAGATGTTATCACTGAAGTATTGGTTAATGGTGGAATCTTAAGCCCTAGTTTTTCTTCATCCATTTTAAAATCAAATTGTTTTCATTCTCTTTATTTTTTTTATTAAAAATTAGGTCTAGACATTAAATATTCACAAGTCCGAGAATCGAACTTATTTTACCACTATATTAAAATCATATCAATTCTTGGCGCCGCCGACGCGGACTTGTTTTTAGGTTTAGAGTTTTAGATTTATTTTTAGGCTTTTATTTTTGTTTTTAGTATTATTTTTACTTTGTTCTATTTTATGTTTCTTTTGGTATTTCTCATTTTGCTACAGGTTTGGATCTTGGATTGAAAGGAAATAAAGCCAAAGACTTTGGTGATTAAAGACTTGAAGTTAAAGTTAAGGACTTGGAGCTAAAAGTTAAATCTTAAAGAACGTAGAAGAAGACAAAGATTTTTATTTTTATATTTTATTTTTATTAATTAGATTTATTTTCTTTAGATTTTATTTGTTTAGAATATTGTATTAGGAATTTTTATTATTTCTTTAATTTTTCTTTTATTTCGGACACTTTTTGGACTTTATTTTGGACTGTGGACTTTATTATTATTTTTAAACCCTACGGAAGGGTAATTTAAATATAAACTGCTACAGGGAAGGACGAAAATTACGATATTGTCTCGGCACCTCGGGTTCGTACACTGACACAGGAGTCGGTGGACCGAGTCGACTACAACCGATTCATCCCCAGTCTGGTACGGGAGGTAAGACTCGATCAACCCACGAATCCCCTGCAAGTGGGTTTACTGTATTCCTTCATATGCATATATGTTGAGGAATTGAATAAGGACTTATTTTTCTAGTAAATGGAAAGAACTGGCCATATAAGATAAGAACTCGGATTTCATCACCGTTTCCTTCTTGCCCGCTTTAGGAACACGTTACCAAACGCGAACCTAAACCTTAAAATTTTGACTAGAAAGAAACCGGTAGGGTAACGAGCTTATAGGAAACTCGTTCAAAAGGACTGTATTGGTTACTTTGTTAGCTGAACTCGAAGTTCAAGAAGATTATTTTAAGTTGATTAGAGCCGCCTTGTAACCCAAGGAAAAGTGCCAAAGAGACGGGGTTATCAAAGCTCCTTAGAGATTATCCTGTTTCTCTTCGACTTAACTAATTAGTATCGTTCTAAGAGGTTTGCTAAAATCGTAACTAGTTGCCTTATTAAAGAATAGAAGCTTGTCTAGAAACAATATAAGTGGAGCCATCATGATTTTTGTTTGCTAGATTTAATAGGTTTGATTTGGTTGAGTCAGCCTTGCTTGTGATTGTTAGAATTCCCTTCCAATTAGGATTACTTTTTTAGTTTTTTTTAGTGTATGCCAAGACCGCTTGAAGTCATCACTGGGCGGGCTTGGAAAAGAGACACTCTAGGTCGTTTGATCAGTGAGAAACCAAGTAGTTCTGTCCCTGGAAACGAGGACCTCGGAGACTCTTCTTTTAACGGCCCTGTTTTTGAAAATTTCAATTTTGAGAACTTGACACTGTGTGAAGAAGTTACTTCTAGTCCTTTGATAGCGCCATCGATGGCAACTTTAAAAGCTTTGTTGAACTAGACTAGGACTTCTCGTCCATCATAGATCAAGTTAGCTGATACTGAAGCAAACTATGAACTGAAACCTGGGACCATACAAGGGATTTTGAGGAAATACGTAGTACCATCAGGATTAAAGACCTAGATGATGAAGCGTTGAAACGTAGACTATTTCCTTTTTCACTAAGAACAAAACCAAGTTTTGGCTATATAGTTTGACTTCTGAGTCAATTGAGACCTATGAACAACTTACGTCTGCCTTTTTCCAGAAGTTTTTCCCTAGGCACAAAACATCATCTATTAGACAGCAGATTTGCACATTTTCTAAATTAGAGGGAGAATCTTTATATAGGTATTTGGAAAGGTTAAATGACTTATTATCACAATGTCCTCATAATGGTTTAGAAAAATTAAGGCTATTTCAGATCCTCTACGAGGGTTTAGATTATTCGACAACAACCATGGTTGAGTCTTTATGCACAGGTGGGTTTGAAAATAAAACTGTCGATGGCGCAATGAAATTTTTGAATGAAATCGCCGAGAAAACCCAACAGTGGGAAAATAGTAGAGAGCCCCAGAGAAAAATTCTTCTAAGTAGAGGGAATCTTAATAGGGTAGAGTGATCTTTTGAATCGGATGCCAAAATAGTTGTTATATCGAAAAGGTTAGAAGCTTTAGAACTGAGTCAATCTAGTAGTATTGAGCCCAAACCATTTTGGGAAGGACAGAATGTTGAAGAGCAAGCCCATGCTCTTTATAATAACACTAAGTTTGATAATCATCAGAAGTTCGACCCTTATTCAGAAACTTATAACCCTGGTTGGAGAAACCATCCTAACCTTTCTTGGTCTAAGGGCCAGAGTCAAGATCACTCTAGTAATTCTAAGGTTCCCCTAGGTTTTGGTTATGCTAAGAATCCTTCTGGACCAGCACAATTTCAGAGTCCGATAGATAAGACGATAATGAGTTTAGATGAGTCTGTTGCCTCATTGACTCAGAATACTAAAGATTTCCAGCAGTTTGTCAACCAGAGTTTACGAGAAAATCAAAAGATTGTTCAGGCTAATAGTCAGGTTATTTCTAATTCAGAAACACAGGTTGGTCATATCGCTGAGTCTTTGAGAGAAAAAGAAAAAAATAGGTTTCCTAGTCAACCCGAACCCAATCCTAGAGGAGTTCATGAAATATCTTCCGGTGAGGAATCTCCTAGTCATGTGAATGCAATTAGAACTCTTAGGAACGGTAAAGTCGTAGACAACAAGGTAACTATGCCAGAAAGTGAACATATTGTAGTTCACCCCTCTGATCCAGTACCTGAAGAGACTGATGAAGTCTCTAAAGAGCCTGAGGTAGCCCCTCATAAGACGGATTTTGTGCCCAGAGCCCCGTTCCCATAACTCTTAGCACCAACTAAGAAGGAATCCAACTTTAATGACATAATGGAGGTTTTTAAGCAAGTCACGATAAACCTTCCATTATTAGACGCAATTAGGCAGATTCCTACTTATGCCAAGTTCCTTAAGGACATGTGTACGCGAAAGCGAAAGCTTAGCGTACAAAAGAAAGCCTTTTTAGCTAGTCATGTGAGTTCAATTATTCAGAACAATGTAACCCCTAAGTACAAAGACCCAGGGTCCCCGACCATTTCTTGCGCAATAGGTAAATACCGTGTCGAGAAAGCGTTACTTGACTTAGGAGCCAGTGTGAACTTACTTCCGTACCATGTGTACCTGCATTTAGGACTTGGTGATTTGAAACCTACTCAGATAAAATTGCAGTTAGATGATAGGTCTGTGAAAATTCCTCGTGGTGTCATAGAGGATGTTCTTATTGAGGTCGATAGGTTTATTTATCCAGTAGATTTTATTGTCCTTGATACCCAACCTGTCCCTGACCCAGAGAATCAGATACCTGTGATATTAGGTCGTCCGTTTTTAGCGACATCCAATGCGATCATTAAATGTCGAAATGGTATTATGAACTTATCTTTTGGTAATATGACTATTGGGCTGAATATTTTTCAATATTAGTAAGCAACCACCTAAGCTAGATGACACGTGCACTGAAGAGGTGAACATGATAGGAACACTAGATCAGGAGTCATTACCAAACACTTTGTTAGAAGATCCATTAGAGAAATTCCTAGCCCACTTTGGGTTTGATTTTGATGATGATAGTGTAATCAATGAGGTGAATGCTTTGTTAGACTCATCCCCTTTGTTAGACACTAGTAATGGATGGAAACCTAAGTTTGAACAACTACCAGTTTCTAAGTCTACCCTAATTCTTTCTTTAGAAGAGCCTCATAAGTTGGACCTTAGACAACTACTAGATACTCTGAATTATGTGTATTTAGGCCCATCTAAGACTTTTCCTGTGATTGTAGCATCCGACTTGGATAGTAACCAGGAAAGTAGGCTAGTGACCGTAGTTCAAGATAATAAGGAATCTTTAGGGTGGACCATAGCAGACATTAAGGGAATAATTCCTACTGTTTGTATGCATCAGATTTATTTGGAGGATGATACAAAACCGTCTAGGGAGATGCAACGTCGACTTAACCCTAATATGAAAGAAGTAGTTCGAATTGAAGTGCTTAAGTTGTTAGATGCGGGTATTATTTACCCAATTTCAGATAGTAAGTGGGTCAGCCCCGTTCAGGTTGTCCCCAAGAAATCAGGTATCACTGTAGTTTAGAATGATAACAATGAATTAGTCCCAACCTCAGTGACCACGGGGTGGCGTGTTTGTATTGACTATAGAAAATTCAACAAGGTCACAAAGAAGGATCACTTTCCCATTCCTTTCATCGACCAAATGCTAGAGAGATTAGCTGGACATAGCCACTATTGCTTGCTAGATGGTTTTTCTGGTTATAATCAGATTGTTATTGCCCCAGAAGACCAAAAGAAAACTACTTTTACCTGTCCCTTTGGTACCTTTGCGTATAGACGCATGCCTTTCGGGTTGTGTCATGCACCCGCTACTTTTCAGCATTGTATGATAAGCATATTTTCTGATATGGTGGAACGGTTTTTAGAGGTCTTTATGGATGATTTTTCGGTATTTGGGTCATCTTTTGTTGAATTCTTGCATCATTTGACATTAGTGTTGACTAGGTGTAAGGAGAGAAATTTAGTGCTTAATTTGGAAAAATGCCATTTCATGGTTCGATCAGGAATTGTTTTAGGGCATATCATATCTTCTAAGGGTATAGAGGTAGAAAAAGGCAAAGTTGACCTTATTAAGACTTTACAGGTTCCCAAAACTGTACGAGATGTTAGGTCATTCTTAGGGCACGCAGGCTTTTATCGTCGATTCATTAAGGATTTTAGCTTGATTTCTAGATCTTTTTACAATTTGCTTGCAAAAGATGTTAAGTTTGTCTTTGATGATGCTTGTTTAGAGGCTTTCGAGAAGCTTAAGACTTCAGTCACTACCGCCCCCATAGTTCAGGCTCCTAACTGGAACCTACCCTTCGAGATACTGTGTGATGCTTAGTATTATGCTATTGGTGTCGTATTAGGTCAGCGAGAAAACAAATTACTTCATATGATTTACTATGCTAGCAAAATTCTGAATGATGCCTAACTGAACTACACCACCACAGAGAAGGAACTATTAGCCATTGTTTTTTCCTTAGACAAGTTTAGATCCTATCTCTTAGGTTATAAGGTTATAGTCTTTACTGATCATGCTGCTTTGAAGTACCTTATGTCTAAGAAGGATACTAACCTAGATTGATTAGATGGATCCTTTTGCTACAAGAATTCTCTCTGAAAATTAGAGAAAAAAAGGGTGCAGAAAATATAGTAGCAGACCACTTGTCTAGACTCGTTGTGGAGTCCCCTAATGATTCTTCTCCTGTGAAAGATAGTTTCCTGATGAACAACTATTCCTTGTTTCCCAATCATCTTGGTTCGCAAATATAGTGAATTATCTTGTTACTTGTCGAATGCCTCAACACTGGGTAAACAAGATCGTTCTAGGTTTTTGGACGAGGTGAAGCATTTCTTTTGGGACGATCCTTATTTGTTTAAGTATTTTCCTTACCAGATTATTAGGAGATGTATACCTGAGAGTGACCGGTCCAGTATTATTTCCTTTGGTCATGATCATGCTTGTGGAGGTCACTTTAGTGCTAAGAAGACTGCTGCTAAGATATTGCAGTGTGGATTCTATTGGCCGTCATTTTTCAAAGACTCCCACAGTTATTGTGCTACTTGTGAGCGCTGTCAGAAGTTAAGAACCATTTCCCGTAGAAATATGATGCCTTTAAACCCGATTTTAGTTATTGAGGTCTTTGATGTGTGGGGCATTGATTTTATGGGTCCATTTCCTTTCCTTTGGTTATTTTTACATCCTTGTCGCTGTAGACTACGTATCTAAGTGGGTAGAGGCGATTTCGTATAAAACAAACGACCACAAGGTTGTGGTCCAGTTTTTTAATAATAATATATTTGCACGTTTTGGTACACCGTGAGCTATAATTAGTGATGGAGGGTCACACTTTTGTAACCGACCTTTTAAGATTTTAATGAAAAAATATGGTATTACCCATAAAGTAGCTACCCCATATCACCCACAGACTAGTGGTCAAGTAGAGGTTTCCAACATGGAGATAAAATGTATTCTAGAAAAACAGTTAATCCTAATAGGAAAGACTGGTCGTTGAGGCTTACTGATGCCTTATGGGCTTACCGCACCGCGTTTAAGACCCCCATTGGAATTTCACCCTATCGTCTAGTTTTTGGCAAGGCATGTCACTTGCCCGTCGAGTTAGAACATAAAGCATATTGGGATGTAAAGCATTTAAATTTTTTGCTTGACAAAGCAGGAGCTCACAGGAGGCTCCAGCTCAATGAGTTGGAAGAGATTCAGAGAGATGCATATGATAGTGCTAGGGAGTATAAGAACAAAATGAAACTTGTGCATCATAGAAATATTTTAAGGAAGTCATTTTCCCCAGGTCAAAAAGTTCTTCTGTATGATACTCATTTGCATCTTTTCCCCGGGAAGTTACGATCTCGGTGGACCGGTCCGTTCGTTGTTCGCACTGTTTTTCCTCTTGGTGCTATTGAGATTGAGACTCAAGATGGTAGAAATCCTTTCAAGGTTAACGGTCAGAGATTGAAACCATTTTTAGATCCTTTCCCTACAGGTGATGTTGAGGAGGTCCCTCTGGAGGACCCTGTTTACCTTTATTGACCATCAAGGTTGTTTCTGTACATTAGTATATTTTTGTAGGTTTTTAGTTTTTTTTAGTTTATTCTCCATAGAAGGATTGCTACGCTTCACTCAGGTACTATCTTTCTGACTTACCTCGTTATTCCTCTTTTTACTTATCTATTGGTACTGCTCTTTATTTCGAAACATTGAGGATACTGTTTGATTTAAGTTTGGGGGTAAGGGAGAAAATTTTTAGTGAAATAATAAAGCTCTAGAATTTAGAAGCTTGTGAACACTTCAGGGTAACACTTACCATTCTAGGTAGAAGAAAACTTAGCTCTTTTTCTATAGGAATTGGTGTGCCCAGTTAAATGGTCTATTCATAAAAGGACAGAGTTCAGGTGTTAGAAATAACATGATAGTTGTCACCATATCTTGGAGTCTATCTCAACCATATCACTTTCTGTTTTTATTTTTGCAATTTATGTTTCTCTAAGTGATTTGGTGGGGCCCAGTATCGAATTGTTATCTCCGCAAGGATGAAATAGAGTGTTGAGATGAAGCCCCATTTTTAGTTCTATTCCTATAAAAAAATAAAATAAAATTCGAGTATTGACACTTTGATAGCAATATGTGTGTGTTCTCCTGTCTCCGTCGCCTAAGCAAGTGTGGAATGCAGGATCCATGGGAACTATCATGTAAGATGCTGATAAGGACCATGCGCTTGGATTCAATTCGATCCAATCATGTTGTCAGTACATTTATAGGAGTTTTTATTTTCAATAAATCGATCGCTGGGACCCTTGTATATACCAGTTGAATCGATATTAGTATTACGAATAAGACCATGTATCTCAATCCATTAGGATTCATCCTGGCACTGACCTTCAGAAGATATGGGAAACACCGTTCACCTTGGTCAACACGCACAAACTTTATTTTTCTATACCCACCTTCTAAATCTTTTCATGTGATTGAACTTTGATAGATTCTGAGTATTGTGGTTGAACGACTATCTGAGTAGAGCTTTGAATTTTGATATGAATTTTAGTATGCTTGAGTAAGAACTCGTGTACAGCAGTTGGACTCATATAGGGTAATGATTCCCAGAGCCGAAGAATTTAGTATGCCAACTAAATAGCTTGTTTAGTGTTTATCCTCAATCGTTCACGAGTAGCTAAAATTTGGAGTAAAGGTTTTGTGGGTATACCTCTTGTAAACCCTCACGAGAGAAAACTCGTCCACTAGGCACACCTAGGGGTTTAACGGCTTATTACATATGCTAAAAGTGAGTTAGAATTTTATTTTCTAGATTAGATTTGCTCGGGGACTAGCAAATAGTAAGTTTGGGGGTATTTGATAGACACATTTTTGTGTCTAAATTGCGCTTGATTATCTATTTTGATAGTGTTCGATTTTGTACTTATTGTGGCTTTTTATGTCTTTGTAGGTATTTTTGAGAAATAAATAATTTGGGAAAAATCGGATCGAAAAGTGATAAAGGCACCCAGCTCTTGGATTAGGGGCACCTCCCTTTTGAATTTTGAAACTGAAAATGGCGGGAAGAAACCTTCTTCACGTGAGAAACTTCTGTCTTGATTTGCAACTGAGTTTTAAGGGATTTTTAGGTGCTTTCAAGTTGCCAGAATCAAGACACAATCTATAATAGCTTATATACACGTCACAAAACATGTTTCACCCGAAAAAAAATGGCTGCAGAAGTGAATCAAGCCGGAAAAAGGACTTCGACCTTGTTTAGGATTTACACGTAATTTGAGTTTGATTGGGAGTTGTTTTGGAGTCTTTATCGGTTCTCTAGGGTTTCTAGGGTTCACTAATACTATATATAGCCAAGAGAAACGAGAAAAAAACAAGCCAGAGCCACCGAAAAAATTCAAGGAGAAAATACTTCTGCTGCTGGTGAAGAAGAAGGTGAAGAACATAAGTCTCCAGGGAACTGTCGCTGATACTGTCGCTAACACAGTCCCTCAAGCAGTCCTATTTCAGAAGCACCTGAAGTCCGTTCTTTATTCATGTTTCCCTTTCCTTCTTCTGTAACACAGAGAACACTTCTCTGTAACGCTTATAAGTGTCTCTGTTCTTCTGTGTTACTCCTTTTTCACCATTGTAAGAACCTTTTGGGCAATGGAAGTCTATTTTAGTGTGTTTCCATTACAATGAGCTAATCACCATCACTGGGGCGACGGAGGAAGCCGTTCATCCAATAATTGTGGTAACTTCTATTTTAATTATATTTATTCTACAATTCTTTTATTATTAATTGCTTGAATTAAAATTGAAAAAAATGGTTTTTCTCAAATAATTGTGTTTTCTTCTGATGGGTCATACTTGGTTTTTAAACTCTTGATGTCTCATGCTCTTGATTAATAATGATTCTTTCAAAAACCTATCTTTGGCATATTTAGATTAAATTGAATATCAGAATTGTTAGATGTTATCATTGAAGTATTGGTTAATGGTGGAATCTTAAGCCCTAGTTTTTCTTCATCCATTTTAAAACCAAATTGTTTTAATTCTATTTTTATTTTGTTATTAAAAATTAGGTCTAGACATTAAATCTTCACAAGTCCGAGAATCGAACCTATTTTACCACTGTTAAAAACTACATCACCCTACATGAGCTCGGGGGCGCGGTCCGACGACATCTAGCCCGACTTAGCGAACGATTAGGAACTCAACACTGGATGTAATTTGGACTCTTTGAAATTGGATGTTCTTGGCAAGTCATGCACTTCTTTTGCTACTCATTTGCATGTTTTTTCATGTGTGGCCAGAAGTATCCCTGAATAAGCCACTATATGCGTGAGACTGCGCTGCCAGCGTGGTTGTTACATATTCCTTCATGATTCTTTGCCAATATAGTATGTCATTCCTCGGTGGATATACATCGGAAAAACGGTTCCAAAGCCATTGGATTAGGATATAACTCTCATTCGATTATCGAATATCTCGATTCAATATTGGTAACTTTTGAAGAGGATACTTATCGTCTAGGAGTTCACTGGTTGTCAAGTATTAAACATAGGGTTGACGTCAGTCTGGGTCATTATTGGAAGGACCGCATAAATCATCCACCGTTAACTTTCAATGTCCATGCTGTCAGTATCATCTGGTGCTGGTGTAGTTACCCTCTCGCCCTCACTAGCTTGTTCGAGAATTAGAATTCAGTGACTCTCTGAGATGCTAGGTAACTCCTAGAAATCTACTACGATGAAGCGAGTAACTTTTGTATCAACTGCTAAAGACAGATATGCCAAGGCATCAACATGCATGTTCTCCAGCCTTGGTATATGCTCGATTAAGAATTAGTCGAAACTACTTACCAAATTTTTCATGTAGTCTAGATATGAGATCATTCTCTCATATTTGGCCCTGTAGTAGCCCAGGATTTGATTGACTACCAACATAGAGTCAATTATAAGCTTGACGTTATTCGCCCCTAATTGCTTGACGACTTTCAAACCAACAATTTCTGCTTCATATTCAACTTTATTATTTGATGTGCGGAAAGCTAGCATGGTGTATTTTTCGATCTTTGATCCTTGGGGAGTTAGGATAATACATCTAACACCATCTTCGCTGAATTTTGAGGACCCATCAATAAAAAAAGTTCATTGTGGTTTGGACATATCGATCTCTGACACAGACTCGCCCCCATTCAGATTAGTGGTTGAATCCAGGATTTTTCAAATGCACCTCTTCATCAATAACTGTGTGTCTACTAACAATGAATCTAAAGCATGTTTTCTCTCAACAGTTTCCTGTTTCGTATCTGATTTCATAAGCTCCCAGGAAATTTGACCATATGGTCAAACGACTCGAATTATCAGCTTATTTTAAGGTTTTCATCAGTGGATATTTCGAGTAGACTATGATCTCTCTTCCCTGAAAATAAGGTTTGGATGCGTGAAGTGGAACAAGGGTTATTTTTTCACTTTTGGTATACCGTGTTCCGCCCCCGTTAGAGATTTACTACTGAATTAAACAGGCCTTTCCTGTGGATCAGTAAAGAATAACATTGCGCTTACAAAACTTTCAGTCGCTGCCAGATAAACTCCAATAGGATGCCCAGTTTTTGGACTCACCAGAATTGGGGAGTAGACATTTATTACATGATTTTATCGAGCAAGTGAGACTCCTTTTGTTCAGACTTCACCACCATATCATCGATATACACCTCCATCGTTTTTCCAATCAAATATTTGAACATGTCGTCTACCAAGTGTTGGTAAATAGCTTACGTTCTTCAACCCGAACAATATTATAGTATAGCAATAAACTTCATTGTCAGTAACAAAGGAAGTATGCTCATGATCTTCTTTGTTCAAAGGTATCTGATTATATCTGCAATAAACGTGCATGAATGACAGCCTCTTGTATTCGAAAGTTGCATCCACCATATCATTTATTCGCGGAAGGGGGTATGGATCACTTGGGCATGCTTCATTTAGATCAGTAAATTACATGCATACACGTATTTTCATGTTCTTTTTAGGAGCGTCTACGATGTTAGACAACCGACGTGGGTACTAGACAAGTCGAATAAAACCTTCCTCCAATAGCTTCCCGACTTCTTCTACTACTCCATCTTTTTACGAACAGGATGGAACTTCTCGTTAATGTTTAGCCTGTGAAATGCTACATCCAGATTTGTCCCTGGCATCTCAGCAAAACTCCATGTGAAAACATCAATGTTGGCTCTTAATAGTGTAAGAAAATCATCAAGTTCGTGCGCGGGTAAATCAGACCATACGAAAGTGTTTTTGTGCTTCTCACTCCCATTCTAGACCTCCACAAGTTTTTCGAATGTTGGGGGTGTTGATGGTGTCTTTTTGACAAAGGATAGAATTATAAAATCGACCTTTTTCCAGTAGCAGAAACATAGAAATATTCGTGCATATTTCTAGCTTTGTATCAAAATATGAAATAATGTATCTTTACATATATTCTCTAAGAGAATTAAGAATAAAATCTCTACAAATAGCTGCAGGCATTCTATATTGATCTCGTAGCCTCTCTAAATGTGTATAATATTTACGACATATCAAACTAGTTCAAGGATCATAAATTACATGGCTGAATTCCTTAAAATCGTCTCGAATGTGTATCAATGTTTAAACAACATCAATTTACTCTGGGAATAGATGATGCTTGGTCTTCGAAGACCCTCCTATCTTAATACCCTACTGTTAGTACCTAAAAATTGCTTCTAGGCAAAACAAATGCACCGCTGTGGTACTTTCTTTATATTCGGAAATCAAAATCATACAGGACAAGCCTAAACCACGAAAGTGGCCGTTCCGTCCTGTTTCGGTCACAAAGAGAGAAGATGGATTGATCTTAGGGGAGGAAAGCAGAGAAATTCGAGGAAATCAATGGTGATGAATTGTGTGTAAAGGATTTGAACCTTGGAGAACAACATAGCTTGTGCGAATGATCCGCCCGTTTCGTTTTCTGAATAGGCTAAGTAGCCTATTTGTAGTAGTTAGGAATACACACTTTTCCTCATAAGTAGGGGAGGTAGTGGAGGTAGTGAAGGAGTGGATATATAGGGATTGTGGGGATAATGGTATAACCGCCTGTTATATTTAGGAAGTTTCTGGAAGCCATTACTCAACTATTTCTTCAATTGTCATAACCGTCACCACTATTTGTAACTTTCCTATCATAGGGTGTTGCCACGTCGGATGTTGCTATAGCCACCAGATCAAAACCCCATGAAAAATCCCCCATGTAACACAACTTGGCAATGGTGTATTTGTATCATGTTTGCAGCATGCAAGTCGTGTTAGCGACAATAGCGCATGCAAGTGCTATAGAAGCAATTGAGATGTTGCTAGCACATGCTAGCGTCATGGTTGTGGCCTAGGTGATGGTGCTAGAAGCAATGGATGACGCTGGCACGAGCAGGCAAGAAATTGTGCTAGCACAAGCAAGCGAGAATAGCACAACAAAAGCATTTAACGCGTATAAGGAAAATGTGAGAAGGGGGCGTTAGCGCTGCCAGCGTTGTTGGTGCTATCCCAGGTGCTAATGATGCTAATGCTATTAGTGTTAGCGTATGGGTGCTAACTGGTGTTGAAAGCATGGTTAGGGCTTGCTGGGCTAGCACTTGCTTTTGTCGTGGCCATTGCCTATGTGATGCTAGTGTTGGAACTTGCTAATGTCGTGGCTATAGCCATGGCTTGCTTAGGGCTTCTCAGTCGTATGAGATTTAATGTTGGCATTATGTTTGGCCTTTATGTAGTGCATTCAGAACATATTCAAGGAATTCAGCCGTGGAAGTTTTTGACTTGAAATAATGTTCGATACGACTCTACATTTAGATGGTATACATCTAATTAGCGTTTTTTTATTCATAAAATGGCATAGCGTCCATTCTTAATGTTTGCATGGACACACATGAAATAACAAGGGTTTAGCCGGGTTAAGCCCTAAAATTTGGATCCGGATACATATATAAAAGAGTTATAGGATTAATGTAGCCATGAGATGGATATGTATTCTCAATTCTCTTGCGGAATATAAGACAAAAGTACGTATCCATAATTCTGACGCCGGGTCAGAGATTCGTTTATGTTTTTGCAGCTAGGTAGGGTAATTTTATAATCCATGCCCTTGCCAAAAACCCACCATCTACATTAAGTCCCATACTTAGCGCGAAATGAGTAAAATGTTGTATGGTAAGCACTAGATGGTGGTCTTCCAGACGAAATAAAATATAATTTTTATTGTTTAATGGTTGGATATTACTAGAAGAGTAGTAGTTGGATGAGAAAATTTTGCTCTTTCTGCGATTGTACTCTTAGGTATTTGGAGCATTCTTCTTCTACCGTAACAACAACGTGAAGGTATTTGGAAAATTAGTTGGTTGTAGAGAGTTTTGAGGCAATGCTGTCGTCAGAATACTAAGATGAGTGTTAAAGCATTGCTGCCGTCAGAACATTAAGATGAATGTTGAGGCAGTGGTGCCATCACAACACTAAGATGAGTGTTGAGGCAGTGGTGCCATTACAACAGTAAGATAAGCGTCGGGACAGTGGTGCCGTCACAACACTAAGATAAGCATCGGGGCAGTGGTGCCGTCACAACACTAAGATAAGTGTTGAGGCAGTGGTGCCGTCACAACACTAAGATGTAAACTCATATGTAACTTATACATAAAGCTATATATACATTTTAGTGAGTCAATATTGTTCAATTGAGCGTAAATATTTGGAGAATTCTGAGGTTTAATAAAACAACAAGACTTAGTTATTAGATATTACCAGAGATATTGCAGTATGCTTGAACTTTGAATATCATCACGTTGATGGATCTGCAAGTCCGGGAGGATTGACAGGGACGCATAGAGGCACAATATCATCATCAGAGATGCAACATCATTAGTTCAGGTTTGTAAGTACAAGTACACAAGTTCACATTATCGGCCAAGCGAGAGAGGAGGCTGGCTGGGCGGACAAGCAAAAAGTCTCAACTTGGACTAACAAGTAAGAGGTTGTGTATGTATATACAAGTGAGAGACCATCTCCTTCTCGAAATTGGTAATTCTATAGAATAGTTGCTTCTATTCTTTTCTTTGATGGCACCGTCTGCTCTTGGGAGGATAAATTTGGCTTCATTGTTTGTTTCCAATTGGCAGTCTAGTGTTGTTGAATCATGCATAAGCAGTGGCGCTAGTCCCACTCTTGTTAAGATGATGTGTGTGAGGTCTTGTTTCTACTACCGTTGTTGATTAAATACTCTGGTTGAAGGAGGTGACTGCGTTATATCTCTAAAATTGACAAATCCTTCATTCCCAGGTGTAGCTACTTTGGCCTGATAGTAGTAAAGGGATGAATTAATAGTATCGCCATGAGTCCATGCCTCTAGGGTCTGACCAGGCAAAAGAGACCAAGAGGTTTAAATATCCTATTGTTGTTATTTTTATCGCTTCAAGGCTAGAGCATGAACTTGAATTAAAGTTGGAGCCTTTGTTGGTACATGGGATGTTGAATCGCAACTGGGACGTTTTCGTAAGCATCGACTGAATGAAATTGTGTCTTATCCTGACCCTTCGACTTATAAACTTGTTTACCCTTATGGATATGATAATATTATGCTTGGAACACTCATTTGGGAGAAATCCTCTGGAGACGTCGAGAGTGAAGAGTATGAGATGAAAGGTTTCATGTTGCCGACGTGGTGTTACTAGTGTCTTCAAAGATTATGTTCCCGGAGACGTTTTTTTGAGTTATTTTATGAATCTTTCATTGTCATAGAGGATGGGTTGCGGTGAGCAATCCCCTGTCATACTTCTCTTTGGTTACTGAAACTGCATTTTCTGGAATAGACTTGGGATGTGTCTCATCCTTGTCAGGGGTTGCAAGCGGTCACCATATCCGACGACGTAGTCGGGGTGGGTGAAGATATAGTGCCTTTGGAGAGTGGAGGACTTTGTCAAGGGTATGAATCTTTGGTCGACTGTCTCTTATGTGTTGGAGAGGTTATTGATAGTGAGGGGAGTTCGTGTAAGCCTTAGTCCCCGAGTGTGGTTCATGTTATTTTTCGGATGCAGCTGCTGAGGATGATGCTCCGAGTGCTGAGGATGAACCCTTAGCACTTCCTTCCCATTCTTTATCTTCTCTTACGATCGATGTTCCGTAGGATGCCAATATGATGAAAATTCCATCAATTGAGTATATGAACGCTGGAGTTGATTTTGACATCAAATTTGAGATAATACGAAGTTTGGAGGAAGCTGAGACGGCTAAGATTGTTGTTGGATGTCTTTGTCGTCATATGTGAGCCATTCAGGAGAACTTGAAGGAAGTAGGCGCGTCTTTTGCTTAAAAGTGATTACCAAGGATAATGATGATGTTGAAAGACTAGCTTTGAGAGTTGAGGCTTGCAACGGAAGCCTTGCACAGGTGGAAAAAACATATGCTGATGGTGTTGAACCAGTCTTCAGAGATCTTTTCTAAATAGTAAGTTTTTAGGGGTTTTATGTGTTTCTGAGATACCCAAATTTTTTACGGTTTTATTTTGTGGATTTTGAGTAGGTAAATTTTGAATGGTTGCAAAGGGTTTTCTAGAGAGAGAAATAATACTTTGAAATACTGTAAGATATTGCAAACACTTTGGAGGAATTACAAACATTGCGTGGAAAAAAAAATATTGCTATGGGTGGCGAGGTGTTTAAGCCTTGATAGCCTTGTCAGGGGTGGTGGAGTGTTTAAACCTTGATAGCTTTGAGCCACTTGCCATGTACAACTACCATGTTGTCCTATCAGTATTGACGAGTTTGTAGCATCCACCTAACATAGCTTTAACCATATATGGCTTTTCTATGGGAGAGACAGTAGTGTCTCCAATTTGGAAAGTGTTGGGTTTCGATATCTCAGGTTGATAACACATTTTAAGGATGATTGGGTTATTGGTTTTAATATTCTCAGTAGAGAAAACCCCTATCGATTTGATGATCTTTTGAAAAGGATCAGTTACCCATTCACATCGTCAAGGCATGTTGAGGTTGATACTTGGGCCAAGTCCCTAAGGATTGATGAGACGTGGGACTATTGATTGTAAAGAGACATGCTGAAAAAGACTTACTTGTAGGAGAAATCCACGGGTGTCCAACATCACCTCTCATATATGCAATTGTTTAGCATCTATATCCGTTGTTTGTTGATGTTCTGGAGATGAGAAATCTTTAGGGTCTGTTGGCTTGTTGGCGCCTACAGGAGGGTCCCTCGGTGATGGCTTCTCCAGAGATGTGTCGAGCCTGCCTTGTTTCCGTGAATTCACGGATATCCCAGAACCATGTCGTAGTCTGGATCTATATGGTTGTTATTGATGAAGTATTAGTAGACACCCCTGGCCAGAAAATGGTAGTGGTAATGGTTTCTCCCTGACCTTTATAAATGATGAAGCTCGGTCACTGGATCCTTGGTTTCTTTCTTTGAATGAGGATCTCGTCATCACATCGAATGTTGATTATGGATGTGCTGACGTTAGTAGCATCAGGAACGTTGGTTGGCTCCATCTTTATTTTCATGATTTTGTAAGGACCTTTCCAGAATTCCATTGATGTTGAATTTTTTTGTGGATTGTTTCCTTGTACCAGATCAGGGGCTAAGAGAACTTATCTTTTATCTCTATGGACTCTAGACTTGTTAGCATCAACAATAACCTTGAAGACGTTTCTGGCTTGCTCTATATAATATTTTGTGTTGCTCCAAAGGTGGTTGCTCCATATGAGTCTTGAGAGGAACGAGTATTTCATAGCCCTGTCTACTTATGTTTCATCAAGGATTTCTTGTCTCTTCATCATATTTGAGAGACTTGGTGGTGCTTGACTATTCATGGTGTTTCCAGTAGCACAACTTGAAAGAGGAGCGTTGGTGTTGCTAGCAGTGATGTTTTGAGGAAAGGTTTCTAACATACCACCACTAGCGTTACTGGAATTACGATTGATTGCTGGACCTGAATTGATATTTGTCTATGAACTAGACCTAAGACCCACCTTGTTTTCAGACGGTTGAAGAATTGATTTTCAGAAGGATGAAAAATTGGATTTGTTACCGAGAGATTGATTTCCCACTGTGGTCGCCAATTGTTAGTACCTAAAAATTACTCCTAGGTAAAAAAAATGCACCAATGTGGTACTTTCTTTACATTCGTAAATTAAAATCGTACATGATAAACCTAAACACATAAGTGGTCGTTCCGTCCTGCTTCGGTCACAAGGAGAGAAGATGGGTTGATCTTAGGGGAGGAAAGTAAAGAAATTTGAGGAAATCAATAGTGATGAATTGTGTGTAAATTAGTTGAACCTTGGAGAACACCAGAGCTTGTGAGGACGACCGCCCGTTTTGTTTTCTGAAAAGGCTAAGTAGCCTATCTATTGTAGTTGGGAATACACACTCTTCCTCGTAAGTAGTGGAGGTAGTGAAGGAGTGGAGAGATGGAGATTGTGGGGATAATGGTAAAACCGCCGGTTATTTTTAGGAAGTTTCTGGAACCATTACTCCACTATTTCTCAACTTTCGTAACTGTCACCACTACTTGTAACTTTCGTATCATGGGGTGTTGCTACGCCGCATGTTGCTATATCCACCAGACCAAAACCTCATGAAGAATCCCCATGTAACATGTTTTGATTTCTCGTAGGAGTTAGTGGAGTCATGGACTCAAAGTATGTGAGTAATTTGAGAGTTTATCATAAAATATTATTATCAATAAGCTTATGCTAACACAATATGGAAATGGCGTATTGGTAGCATGTTTGCAGCATGCAAGTTGTGCTAGCGACAATGGTGTATACGAGTGTTATGGGCAATTGAGGTGTTGCTAGCATCGTGGTTGTGGCCTAAATAATGGTGCTAGCAGCAAAGGGTGACGCTGGCACGGGCAGGCAAGGAATGGTGCTGACACGAGCAAGCAAGATGGCGCAGCAAAAACATTTAACGCATACAAGGGAAAGATGAGATGGGGGAGCTAGATCTAGCGTTGTAAGTGTTAGCGTATGGGTGCTAACTGGTGTGGAAAGCATGGTTAGGGATAGCACTTGACGGTGTCGTGGCCAATTCCTATGCGATGCTAGCAGTGGAATTTGCTAATATCGTGGCCATAGCCATGGCCTGCTTAGGGCTTTTCATTCGCATGAGATTTAATGTCTGTATTATGCTTGCCTTTATGCAGTGCATTCAGAAAATATTCAAGGAATTCAGCTGTGGAAGTTTGCGACTTGATAATGTTCGATGCGACTCTACATTTAGATGGTGTGCATCTAATTAGCGTTTTTTATTCAGAAAATGGCATATCACCCATTCTGAATGTTTGCATGGACAGATATGAAATAACGAGGGTTTAGCCGGATCAATAGTGATGAATTGTGTGTAAAGTAGTTGAACCTTGGAGAAAAACAGTGCTTGTGAGAACGATCTGCACGTTTCGTTTTCTGAAAAGGCTAAGTAGTCTATCTATAATAGTTGGGAATACACACTTTTCCTCGTAAGTAGTGGAGGTAGTGAAGGAGAGGAAATCAATAGTGATGAATTGTATGTAAAGTAGTTGAACCTTGGAGAAAAACAAAGCTTGTGAGAACGATCCGCCCGTTTAGTTTCCTGAAAAGGCTAAGTAGGCTATCTATAGTAGTTGGGAATACACACTTTTCCTCGTAAGTTTGCATGGACGGATTGAAATAACACGGGTTTAGCTGGGTAAACCCTGAAATTTTGTATGTGTATACATATATATAATCGTACAGGATAAGCCTAAACTATGTAAGTGGTCGTTTTTTCCTGCTTCGATCACAAGAAGAGAAGATAGGTTGATCTTAGGGGAGGAAAGCAAAGAAATTTGTGGAAATCAATAGTGATGAATTGTGTGTAAAGTAGTTGAACCTTGGACAACAACAGAGCTTGTGAGAACGATCCGCCCGTTTTCTTTTCTGAAAAGGCTAAGTAGTCTATATATAGTAGTTTGGAATACACACTTTTCCTCGTAAGTAGTGAGGTAGTGAAGGAGTGGATATATGGATATTATGGGGATAATGGTAAAACCGCCCGTTATTTTTAGGAAGTTTCTGGAAACCATTACTCCACTATATCTCAACTTTCATAACTGTCACCACTACTTGTAACTTTCCTATCATGGGGTGTTGCTACGCCGCATGTTGTTATAGCCACCAGACCAAAACCTCATGAAGAATCCCCATGTAACATGTTTTGATTTCTCGTAGGAGTTAGTGGAGTCATGGGCTCAAAGTATGTGAGTAATTTGAGGGTTTATCACAAAATAATAGTATCAGTAAGCTTATGCTAACACAATATGGCAATGGCGTATTGGTAGCATGTTTGAAGCATGCAAGTTGTGCTAGCGATATGGCACATACGAATGTGATAGGCGCAATTAGGTGTTGCTAGCATCGTGGTTGTGACCTAAATGATGGTGCTAGCAGCAAAGGGTGACGCTGGCACGGGCAGGCAAGGAATGGTGCTGGCACGAGCAAGCAAGATTGTGTAGCAGAAGCATTTAACGCATACAAAGGAAAGGTAAGAAGGGGGAGCTAGCGCTAGCGCTGTAAGTGTTAGCGTATGGGTGCTAACTGGTGTTGAAAGCATGGATAGGGCTTGATAGGGCTAGCACTTGATGGTGTCGTGGCCATTGCCTATGCGATGCTAGAAGTAGAATTTTCTAATGTCGTGGCCATATCCATGGCTTGCTTAGGGCTTCTCATTCGCATGAGATTTAATGTTGGTGTTATGCTTGCCTTTATGCAGTGCATTAAGAATATATTCAAGGAATTCAGCTGTGGAAAGTTTGTGACTTGAAATAATGTTCGATGCAACTCTACATTTAGATGGTATGTATCTAATTAGCATTTTTTATTCACAAAATGGCATATCATCCATTCTGAATATTTGCATGGACGGATATGAAATAACGAGGGTTTAGCCGGATCAATAGTTATGAATTGTGTGTAAAGTAGTTGAACCTTGGAGAACACTAGAGCTTGTGAAAACGATTAGCCCGTTTCGTTTTCTGAAAAGGCTAAGTAGCCTATCTATAGTAGTTGGGAATACACACTTTTCCTCGTAAATAGTGGAGGTAGTGAAGGAGAGGAAATCAATAATGATTAATTGTGTGTAAAGTAGTTGAACCTTGGAGAACAACAGAGCTTGTGAGAACGATCCGCCTATTTTTTTTTGCTGAAAAGGATAAGTAGCCTATCTATAGTAGTTTGGAATACACACTTTTCCTCGTAAGTTTGTATAGATGGATATATAATAACGAGGGTTTATTCGGGTAAACCCTAAAATTTTATATGTACATACATATATAAAATTGTACATGATAAGCCTAAACTACGTAAGTGGTCGTTCCGTCCTGCTTCAGTCACAAGGTGAGAGATGGGTTGATCTTAGGGGAGGAAAGCAAAGAAATTTGAGGAAATCAATGGTGATGAATTGTGTGTAAAGTAGTTGAACCTTGGAGAACAACAGAGCTTGTGAAAACGAGCTGCCCGTTCATTTTCTGAAAAGGCTAAGTATCCTATCTATAGTAGTTGGGAATACACACTTTTCCTCGTAAGTAGTGGAGGTAGTGAAGGAGAGGAAATCAATAGTGATGAATTGTGTGTAAAGTAGTTGTACCTTGGAGAACAACAGAGCTTGTGAGAAAGATCCGCCCGTTTTATTTTCTGAAAAGGATAAGTAGCCTATGTATAGTAGTTGGGAATACACACTTTTCCTCGTAAGTTTGCATGAAGGGATATGAAATAACGAGGGTTTAGCCGGGTAAACTCTGAAATTTTGTATGTGCATACATATATAAAATCGTACAGGATAAGCCTAAAATACGTAACTGGCCGTTCTTTCCTTCTTTGGTCTCAAGGAAAGAAGATGGGTTTATCTTAGGGGAGGAAATCAAAGAAATTTGAGGAAATCAATAGTGATGAATTGTGTGTA
Organism: Papaver californicum; assembly: GCA_023531435.1. NCBI lineage: Eukaryota > Viridiplantae > Streptophyta > Magnoliopsida > Ranunculales > Papaveraceae > Papaver > Papaver californicum. The sequence goes on along the minus strand of JAJJMC010006637.1, from coordinate 1,105,724 downwards.
AAGTAATTCAACCTTGGAGAACAACAGAGCTTGTGAGAACGATCCGCCCGTTTTGTTTTTTGAAAAATCTAAGTAGCCTATCTATAGTAGTTGGGAATACACAGTTTTCCTCGTAAGTAGTGGAGGTAGTGAAGGAGTGAAGAGATGGAGATTATGGGGATAATGGTAAAACCGCCCGTTATTTTTAGGAAGTTTCTGGAAACCATTACTCCACTATTTCTCAACTTTCGTAACTGTCACCACTACTTATAACTTTCGTATCATGGGGTGTTGCTACAGCGCATGTTGTTATAGCCACCAGACCAAAACCTCATAAAGAATCCCCATGTAACATGTTTTGATTTCTCGTAGGAGTTATTGGAGTCATGGACTCAAAGTATGTGAGTAATTTGAGAGTTTATCATAAAATATTATTATCAATAAGCTTATGCTAACACAATATGGAAATGGCGTATTGGTAGCATGTTTGCAGCATGCAAGTTGTGCTAGCGACAATGGTGTATACGAGTGTTATGGGCGCAATTGAGGTGTAGCTAGCATCGTGGTTATGGCCTAAATGATGGTGCTATCAGCAAAGGGTGATGCTGGCATGGGCAGGCAAGGAATGGTGCTGACACGAACAAGCAAGATGGCGCAGCAGAAGCATTCAACGCATGCAAGGAAAAGGTGAGATGGGGGAGCTAGCGCTGTAAGTGTTAGCGTATGGGTGCTAACTGGTGTTGAAAGTATGGTTAGGGCTTGATAGGGCTAGCACCTTATGTTGTCGTTTCCATTGCCTATGCGATACTAGCAGTGGAATTTGCTAATGTCGTGGCCATAGCCATGGCTTGCTTAGGGATTCTCAGTCGCATGAGATTTAATGTTGGTGTTATGCTTGCTTTTATGTAGTGCATTCAGAACATATTCAAGAAATTCAGTTGTAGAAGTTTGCGACTTGAAATAATGTTCGATGCGACTCTATATTTAGATGTTATGCATCTAATTAGCGTTTTTTATTCAGAAAATGGCATATCATCCATTTTGAATGTTTGGATGGACGGATATGAAATAACGAGGGTTTGGCCGGGTAAACCCTGAAATTTCGTATGTGCATACATATATAAAAGAGCCATAGGATTAATGTATCCATGAGTTGGATATGCATTTTCAATTCTCTTGCGGAATATAAGACTGAAGTACGTATCCATAATTCTGACGCTGGGTTAGAGATTCATTTATGTTTTTGCATCCAGGTAGGGTAATTTTACAATTCATGCCCTTGTCAAAAACCCACCATTTACACCTGCTCTCAAAGAAACATCTCAATTTGATGATTAGTACTCAAGAAAGTATCCTAAATTCAATGACCAATCGTCAAGGAATCAACGTATCTCAGTAACCTAGCCTTGAGGACGCTTCCAAAATTCACATTCGATCCTCGAGGACGTGTCATGGCCTAATGGTCGGCCCTCGAGGATGCGTCCTTAAGCTTGCGTCGCTGGCCTGGTGTCAGCGCCATGCCATCTTTGGCGCCAGCTCTAGGCTTGCGCTGGCAATTCTTATGGCGTTGGTTTAATACCAGCGCCACCTCCTTCACAGCGCTAGCCAAGGCTAGCGCCATCTCTCCTACACGTGCTGCAAGGGGTCGATCCCCAAGGACGCATACTAATCATATGGTCGGCTCTTGAGGACGCGTACTAATGCTGTGTTCGTCTCTTGAAAACGCGACCTAGCTTTGCAGTCGACCCTTGGGAGAGCGTCGTACTTTTCATGCACTGCAAATTCCCTTGGTGCTAGCCTATTGCTAGCGCCACGCCTATCCAAAGCATGTTCTCAATCAAGTCTAGTATGCTTGGTCCTTTAGAGCACTTGCGTAATCTTGACTTTAAACATCACCAAATTTATGCCATGTTACTCTCAAGCTAATACATGATCATTAAACTTACCATTTTTACTAGACTCGACACTGGTTAGTCTACTTAAACTACTTAATGAACTGAGTAACTAGCCTCACTAATTTAGCAGGTTATTGACCTAACTTAATCAAAAATAGTAATAATCAATGACTTTACTACCTTTTCTACGAGATATCAAATACATCATATAGGGGGATTCCTATTGGGGTATTGTTCTGGCGGTTTATGGTAACGTGCGATGTGGCAACACATCCAAGACAAAAAGGTAATAAGTAGTGGCACGATTAAGAACAGTTGAGAGGATAAGGAGTAGTGGTCATACATTCCTCCTGATTTATTGGACATGACTCCACTACAATCTCTACGATCAGCACTTCTCCATCTCTTTGTAACTTCCACAACTTACAAGAAATCAGTGTGTTTTACGACAAGACTATAAAATAGATGGATTCATCTATTTGAAACATGAATGAAGGAATTAAAAACATAACATAAATCTATCTCAAAGATAATCCAGTTTACAGTCCTGGATTCAGTCTTCAACTACACATCATCACTTTCTCATCATACAGTGATTTCTCATCCTTTTTTGCTTACCTCCCTTAATATTAACCCATCATCTCCATCTTTGTGACCAAATCAGCGCATGGATGGTTATTCCTTGGTTTAGGCTCGTCTTGTTCGATTTTGATCTCTCAAACCTACATAAAGTACTCTTCTGCAGTATATTTTTGATTTTCACCCTAAAACAGAGGGATCTGCCGCCCCCCCCCCCCCCCCCATATACGGTTCTTGGTAGGAGAGGATTCTGTAATTGTTATTTCTTCTTTATCCACAGGATGTAGTTCCTACGTACTTATGATATTCGGTATTCGTCCATTGCATTCTCATGACATTTATGGGCAACCATCTGGCCATTCCTCACATATACGAAACCTTCAGGTGTGACGAACTTTAAGCACTGGTGATATGAGGATGTTACTGCTCATATAGCGTACAACCAGTGTTGTCCCATGATCGCATTTTAAGGAGCTTGGAAGTCCAGCAACAAGAAATTTCCAAGAATGGACTTGCTACCAACGGTGACGAAATTTTTCACTTTTTCAATTGTCTTTGTAACTTTTTCACTAAAACCAATAATAGGATTTTCATCCTCCTCGATCAAATCATGGGAGAGTCTCCTAGTGGAATATTCTCTTGAAAATCGAAAACTCACAGAGATTCCGGTACCCACTAGAACACGATGGACATGAACCATACCGATCCAAACGGTTATAACAATATCGTCATTATGGGGACAATGTACGCCTTTCATGACTTCATCAATGAACTCGGTCATCTTACAAACCAGCTCCAACATTTCTGTTTCTTTCCCACTGGAAAAATCAATATTATTTGCCACGTACCATTCTTTCACTTGCCTTAGCTTTTTCCTAGTTTCATCTCCATATGCTCGTCTTGACATTGAGTGGATACTGGCATGGATGACATTAATCACATGTGTTGTGGTCAAATTTATCTATCCTGATCCTTTACCTTGATCTTTTTTGACGTATTTATGCAAAAAAATTCTAGCATCTATCATCCTTTGGACCTCAAACTGTAAAGATAGAGAATTTTCAGTCGTGTGACCAATGTCTTTATGGAAATCGCAATATTTATTCTTATCCTGTTTTTTAGATGTGTCTGCTTCCAACGTTCGAGGGGTCCTCAACTCTTTACTTATTCTTTCATACATCTCGATTAATCGAATGTTCAACTGTGTCAGCTTTGTATCTTGTTGTTTCTGATTCCCAGCTTCTCCTCTTTCACCGTGATGTTTCTCTCGAGCTACGCCTCAATCATTATGGTGTCCATTCGAACATTTATTTTACTTTTTTTTTTCCATCATGTGAATGATTTTCTGTCTATCTTTCTAGCCTCTTGAGCCTTCAAATCTTTCTCAACCCGAGAATATTCTTCTGCTCGGTCCTACAAATACTCCAAAGTTTTGGCTGGTATACGACCTAAAGAGTTGTATATACCCGCTCGATCATATGGGTATACCTTTTTGTAAGCCTCGATGGCCAACTGATTGCTGGCGTCATCAATCTCGTTCAACTTCTTATTGAAGCATTGAATGAATTACCTGATTCTTCCACCCTTTCGAACTTTCCGAAGAAAAAGTAAACAAGATCCCTTTCGATCACGACGATTGTACTTGTAATGCGAACATAATTTTTCAATCAACTTTCGGTAAACCCCGATTGACTATGAATGAATATGGTTGAACCATGTTATTGATCTGCTCGTCAATGATTGCGGGAACATCTTACGCATTAGTTCATTATTATATTCCCAAAGGGTCATTGCAGTTTCATAGTGCAGACATGTTGATTTAGAACGCCCACTTTCTTGTCGAACTTTGGCAGCTTGGGTACTTGAAAAAATTTGGAGGGAGGAACTCCCTGATATTATTTTTAAAGGTGCTTCAGCGGCTCGGTGAAGTCTGTTCATCCCATCATCTCTTGAATGCTTATTGGTTAGCATTTTCTATCATTCTACGGAGACAAGTATCAGTTATTGCATTGATATCGTTGCCATCTGAGTCTTTTTTCTATCTAGCACTTTTATATTCAAGGACCTCCACTCAGAAATGGGTCGTATTCTCTTAGGTTCCGGAGTCTCTCTCCTTATCTTATTACGTTCTGAAAGAATGTCATATTCACGTGAGGGTTCACCCTCTGTCATATCGATATCGAACTGATTCTCCTTCATTCCTTGGGTGATATGATCCGGTGACGGTCCTGTAAGTACTCTATTGAGTTTTTGCTGGTCGTGCTCGAGCGCTTGCTAGTCAAATTTGAGTGCGCCTTTGTATATGAAGAGCTCCAGTAACGAATGGATTGGTCATTAATGGAACTTCCTCTGGATTGTACGATTAGATTATATCCCTGAGTCGGTTAGTGCTTTGCGAGTTAATCATCCTTCCAAGATATTGTTATACCAATCGAGCCTGCTGGTTCCGTTCAACGTTCGTTATTCAATCTTGACTATGGGGATTAAAAGACCTTGAGCGAAACTGGTTTTCAAGTTACTATCTCATACGAGCGTTCTCCTTCTCCACCTTATACAACTGGTCATATAATAGCTCTGAATCTGTGCTAGGAGTTGTTGTTCACCCATCAAGTCGACAATGTAGGTTTCTCTGGTTCTATGAAGGGATGCATAATATAAGTTGCCTATTCAGTGGAACATGAAATTTTTCCTTTTCTGGAATTGATTCATCGACCCTTTCAGAATTCTCGAGCATTTGTTGTTTCCCGTCTCTTCGAGACTCTAGAACTGGTAGTCCATTACGAACATAATCATGTACGACTCTTGTATTCACCGCGGGTGGTGATAACACTTCTTCCTGATCAATCGTTAATGGATTTATGATGTGCGTCGTACCATGCCAAAGTTATTTCACTACTTAAAATTTATGTGAAGCAGGGGTAAGAAAGGATCGTTCCCACAGGGAGGTCTTGATTGTTATATGTTTCGAAAACTTATATAAAAGGGGGGAATTTTCAGATTCAATAAAAGTAATTAAACTATCTAAGAAAGCTATGAAATTATAAAAAATGAATCAAAAAGTTGAGAATATTGGTCAAGGTTTCGTTTTTATTCACAAAACATGTTCTTGTACTAATAGTTAGAATTGCTATTTAATCTCGTTTTATCTAAAACCCTAAAATACCTTGATCGCAAGAATATCCCGCAAATTTCCTCAAATCATCAATAAACACATTAAAAGATGCGAATATGAATTCTACCAAGAGAATAACCTAAAGTGTAAAATCACTAATAAGGTTTAATTCCCGATGAGCATTAAGATTTATGAAATTAGGCTAATCAATGTAATAGACATGGAAAGCGTACTAATCAATTTAACAAAGGTCAAGAATCACATATGATTACAAGAATATATCACTTGAAACTATAACCATATTTATGCTACTTGTATTTAAGGAGTATCACTTTTACGTATAATAAACCCTAAATTAGCTACATATATGAACACAAATCGAATCAATTCCATACTTGAGAAAATAGGTATTCAATCATGCATGGCGATATTTGAAGTGAATTATGAAAAGATAATATTGACATAAAACTGATTTATTAATTCAAGGAATCATGTATATGATATCCAACCATTCCCTAACGAACAATAAAATTAACTACTCGTAAGGTGGAGTTTACACAATTGAATTCAAGAAGAAAAGAAATTGCAAACCTTAGATGTAAGAAATTTTCCCCGCATGAACCTACAAAAAAAAAATAGAAGAGGTGAGAAAAGAACTAGGTGAAAACCTAGATATCTCTCCCTCTTGTTGAAGTTGTTCTTTTATCGCTTTCTTCCTTGTAGAAACCTTCTTAGAATATAACTCTCTTTCCTTGTATAACTCAAACCCTATGTCTTTTTAAAAATTAGTCACGCCCAAAAATCTAACCCAAAACGGATTCATGAATTGAGCCCACACTCATAAGACCAAAAACACATTCCATAAGCCTGTCAGTCTCACAGAACTGACATGTATCTTTAAAATTTTCACGTCCAACTCAGGAAATTGGTTGAATACATTAGTTGCAGCTCTGTTTTTTGATTTCAGCAAAAGGTTTTGCTTGTTTATTTCAACTTTTAACTCTTTCCCTACAGAATAGGTTTCACATTCAGCAACACATCAAACCCATGTCATTCAATACACTTTTTATGCTATCTTGAACTCTCACTGTTGCGACTCTTGAATCGATCTTCCTTGTTCTTCAATCCTTTGTTCTTTCTGCCAAATACCTATTCAATAACCCATTCATCTTCATCACCAATTCTTCAAAGCAACCAACTAATTCCATACCACCAGTGACACCCATAACTTCAACCCACTGTTCTTCACAACTGAAACCAGCAAAACCCATCTCGACAGCGACCACCAATTCCTTCCTTATCTTTTCTATGTCTTCTTCAAACCCTTTCTTTGTCTGGTCACAATTCCTATCACTTCTCTTTATATATTTTCTTGTTCGATTTCTTCTCTACTGCCACCTTCTTGTTCTCAGCCACAGAACCTCAACCACCATCTTTTATATTATTCGAACAATACCCAACTCCGACTTCCTGATTTGTAGCTTATTTTCTCTTCTAATTGTTGTTGCTTTCTATCGTTTCCTAACCTTTTTTAATCACCAATTCAATCGGCACAATAACAACAATTTTAACTTTGTCCCAATCTGCTATGTTCTTCTTTAGCTTCTAGAACTTATGTCATCCCTTAGCAACAACCCAGTGAACTCATAGCTAGATGGAAGGGAGGATTTGGCTGCAGCGGCATAATAGTTTGAGCGCTTAAGACCTAATAGAGAGGCAGAAACATAAATCATGTGCGAGCGAGAGAAATAACTAGGTTTTTTGTTTTTATGTGAAAAGAAGAGGGCATCCCTTATAAAAAGCAGCGTCTGTCATTATCCTTTCTTTGATCATAAAAAGTGGCTGCACCCCAGTAAAAGACACGCCTTCTTTAGTAAAACTCTATTTTCGACATCCTTGAGACTTGTGTGCTTTCTATTCTTCGATCTTGCCAATATCTAATGACTCCAAGTAATGCCTTGAGCTCATATTTCTCTTCTTTCACTTCATGTGACTCTAAAACTTAAAACAAACGTAAAATACACAAAATATAAGAGAAATAACTAAAAAAGGCATAAGAAATTGATATTCAAAATATGTAAATTATGCACCTATCACTTTACTCGTTCATTGATTTAATCTCTCCAACTTTCAAAATCACACGATTTAACGAGCTAAGATGTAAAATTTCTGCACATTATCAAGGAGTTAGAAATATCAAATATCATAATTATCATGCTTAACTCAGGGAGTTTGGAGAAAACCACCATATGAAAGAATGCATCCTCGATAGCGATCAGAAAAAGCATTTTGCCTCGACTTCTGCCTCACCAATTGGATTTTATGAAATTGACACTCAAAAGACGTACTTTATGGTTCTCATGTGTGCAGGCAGGAATGAAGATAGAAATCCTGCACACGTTGAATGGTGGGAAGGAAAAACCTTCCGAATTATTTTTGAATACCCCATAGAAAAAGAACATGTTTTCTGATGATCTCTAAGAAAAGAAATCAACCACTATGCGAGGATGGGAATGCTCACTCACATTCTCATCCAATCTACAATCAGCACCACTCTCACAGCGTCCCATAGAAACGTCTTCATCTTCGGCTTCAACTATAGATGATGAACTCTTGAACTTCATAAAACTTCGAAAATTTCTAACTTTTTTCTTTTCAAATTCTTGTTGCTTAAAACTTCTTTATAGATTTCTTCTTTCCCACGACCTTAACGAATAAATACAAAAACAAATATACACTAAAGCAATGAAAATAATTTTTTTCTTTCTTATTTTTATATATATATATTCTGATTCTTTTTTCAATTGTTTTGCCGATTTTTTTTATCTTTTTTTTATGAGACAAAAAATATGAAATACAAACTAAAAGAATAACAATAAAACTAATATGGTCGTGGAGAAATGACTATTTACCACTTGATTCTTTACAACATGTATTGCCTCGATACCATAAACTTCAATAACTCGCATCCTTTGATTTCTTTTTCTCTTGTACATAAATCTTCAACATGTATATATAATTATGCTCATTGTATTGTTGCTTTACTTGAATCTGAATTTTGATCTTTCTTGAAGTGTTGCTTATAAACACTACAAAAAAAATGGGTTTAAGCGACTACTCGTTTTAAGTCGCTTAAAGCCCCTTTTAAGTCGCTATAATTTTTATAGCGACTAAAAGTGGCACTCGCTCCGTTGGTTTCCCAAAGCCATGTATGTCAAAGCTTTGAGCGACCATGCAATCGCTCTAGTAATAAACCAACTAACCTAAAGCGAGTACTTTTCTCATTGCTTAACATTTAGACCAACTAACATGGAGCAAGTAAAATTGTGATCGCTTAACATCTAGACCAACCAATATAGCAAGTAAAATATCAATCGCTTCAGATATACCAATCATTCTAAAGCAAGTAAACTACTTAGTTGATAGATACATGGAGCAAATCTTTCTGAAATTGCTTGGTTAAAGTTTTAAGCGATCAAATGATTTTGCTCGCTAAAAGTGATTTCTGATTTTGATTGGCCTGAAGTTGGTTGCTCAAGCTTTTGAGGTACAAAATTTTTTACTCTCTAGAAGCAACTTGTGACTTAGGAGCTATTAAACTACCTAGTTGCTAGATACATGGAACAACTTAGTCTGAAGTTGCTTGGCTAAAGTTTTAAACGATTAAATAATTTTGCTCGCTACAAGTGATTTCTAATTATGATTTGTCTTAAGTTGATTTCTTAAGCTTTTGAGCTATCAAAGTTTTTACTCAAGTTAATTGCTTAAGCTTTTGAGCTTCTAAATTATTTTGGAATTCAGATTTTAATTGGCATGTTTAAATTTCTAAACTATTAAACTTTTTTTCTCATTAAAAACAAATTATAATTTAGATAATTCCAAAATTTAATTAAAGTTAATATCAAAGAAATTATGAACAAAATTAAACTTTATTGTATCACATAATTCAATTTATAACATTTCTTAAAAAAATTACACTTTTTACATAGAAGGAAAAAAAATACTATCTAATCATTTCTTTTCTCCATCTGGGAGAACAGGAAGCAATACATTAATAGAAAGACCAAATGATATATCAGACCTTTGGACAGATAATAGGTTTTAGCTCAACCTGCAGACCCTTGATCGAAGTTAAGCATAGAAGACTGAACACAACTGAAAAGAAGCCCATAGATCTATATTAGCACCATTCAGTCTAAACCTGCAAGCATAAGAAATTTAGCATAAGTAAACCATGGTCTATGTTAAGCTAAGATATCCGAGAAAAGCTTCTTTACCTGTCCACAATCTGAAAGAGTTTTTATGGCCTGAAATTGCAACGCACTATGTATCATCTAGACTTCTATTCCCAATTTATGCACTTGAACTACCAGATTTGTATGTGTTTTAGCTCTGAAATTCGTTTCAAAAAGAAGATCCAATGTTATGAGGCATGTGAAATAGTCCAACAAAGAACAAGACTTACTTGAAAAGAAACTAGAATCTAGAGGTTAATGGTTTACTTGAACTATGCACGCGTAATTGTAGGATAGTCAATTCCATTTTTTACATAATCTCTAAACCTAAGAACAATTCAAACTCATATTCAACAATAAGCTTTGTCACCTATCACATTCTGTTACTATTTATACAACAAATTCAGAAATTTAGAACTCTACATAACTCATTTCAATGATTTAGTTGTTCACATTTCATATAAACCTGAAACCAAAGAAATTGGAGCATACTCGAAAGGATCCAAAACAACAACGAGTGCACATCAGATTCACCATCTTATGAAAATATATCATCTGTTGTATCCTCAACCATCTCTCCATCTGCAACCAAAAGGGATTTATCATACAACTTGACCTGCCAAAATCCCCCAAAACAAAAAATGTAACCTGCAAGTTATAATTGGTATTATACCTGCAAGTTCCCCCGTTCACATAGGTACCAAATTATCAAACTTAAATAAGCTTTATACTGCCTTAGGAATATGATTTTCCTGCAATCAGATTCTACAAAACCCCAAACTTCTTGGTTGCATTTACTGTAGAGTCAAATACCTAAATCACTCAAAACAATAACACCATAAAACATTACAGATATCAAATAAATATTAGTTCCAAAATAGAACAATCAAGATTGCAGAAGCAATGAAAACAAACCTCGACAGAATACACAATAGCTACAGCCTTTGAGATTTCGAGTAGAGCTTGAGATGAAACAAAGATGAAAAATAAAACAAAAACAAAATCAAAATCAATAGGGTTTGATATGAAAATAAAATCTAGGGTTTGAGTGATAGAAATAGTTATGTCCAAAACTTAGTTCCTCATTGTGAAACTGAAAATTAAATCAACAACACAGAGATTTGTTTTCCTGAAACCCTAACTATGGGGAAATCTTTCTACGCAGTCAAAGAGGTTAAGAACAACATCTCCATTAGCAGCAGCTTCTGAAGTTGAGAGCGAATCCAAACAAAGAGAAATTGTAGAAATTAGTAAAGGTGGTTTTTGCGAGAGAGAGAAACTTTTTGAAGAGAGGGTTAGGATTACAGAGGTTAGGGTTTTATCTCTTTCTTCTACTTCATTTTCCTTAAAAGTAACGGAGAGGTTCTTCGGGTTTTCATTTGGATATATTTTCTTCCCAAGCAAAAGATCGAGCAGAAGAAAGTGGAGACCTTGCGCCGCTGAAGAGAGGCGGAAGAGATCTAGAGAAGAGATATGAGAGAGAGTAAGTGAAGTGTAATGAGCGAAAATATTTTAGGGTTTCGATAAGGAGATCGTGCGGTAGATTTTAATTTAAGGTTAAGTCATACGGATAGAGAAAATTTTGGACGGTAGATATTTGTTTTGGACTTCTCATACAGATCAAGGTAAGTGTGAGGATCATAGAGTTCACCCTATAAAAATGGACGGTAGATTTTTAATCTTTATTCAACACTACAAGATTATTCTTAGATTAACTATCCATTGATTCAACCTTAATATCACTAGATCACATTTACTTTGATTTATTATCAAAAAATTCAATCCAATTAAATCCAATTTTATTTAATTTTATCAAAATTACTAGATCATACTCAATATCAATAGATTGTAGTTAGTACGATTGATTATTAATGGTTTGCACAACTAAGTGCAGCTTATTCAACTAAGATCTCGATGCAAAAATAAAAACCTAAAATAATCTGATCCCAAACCATGAAGGAACAACATTCTCATTTATTAATTTAGTGAGAGAGGTGTTTGATTAGTTCTTCTTTTTCATTTGTTGTTTAGAGTTTGGGTAGCGACGAAGGATTAGTGGGATGAACCGAGAAACAAAGAGAAAGATAGATAAAGAAAAGGAAGGGATTTTTTTTAGGGTTTTGAATAGAAGTTTTGGAAGGTGGATAAGGATATTCATACGGATCATGAAATTTTTTGAATGGTATAGATTCGGTTTTGGAATCTCATACGGATTGAGACAAGTGTGTGAGAAGCATATGTGATTCTCTTTGTGTTAATACGAACTAGTGCATTCAATTTTATTTCAAATGTCCATCAATTTTATTATCAAATCTCTTACATTCATGGGTTTATATGGTTACCTATCAAATCAAACCGAATTTCCATCATCTTAACTTAATTTCGTTTGTTATAGTTACCTATTAGTTTTGTTAATACAAACCGAATTTCCATCCACTTCACTTAGTTTTGTTTGTTACCCGTCAATTTTAGTTATTTTGGTCTCCTCACTCAGTGCCAATAAGATTTCATCGGTCTTTTCCAGTTATCCTCATTTTAACCGAATGTATATTGATCTTAGTCAATTCACCAGTTATCTATCAAATTTTATTTGATACCTCTCCAACTCAATCAATTGTTTTTGGATTTCATGGGTTTATATAGGTTAACGGTTAATTCAAACCGGATTTCCATATGGTTCACTTAATTTTTTTGTTATCCGTCAATCTTACCTTATGTCAGTCGACCTCACTTAATTTCTCTCGGATTATATTTGTTTCTTCCAGTATCCATCATTTTGACCAAGTTCCCATTGACCTTGGTAATTTCGGTTGGCCTCATTCAACTTCTCTCGAATTACATCGGTTTTATTATTGGATTTAGAGTTTTAGTATAGATTTTCATACTAATTAGATTGAAAAAGGCATATTTTGGTTCACACAACTAGATATTGACCTCCAATATACATTCTGATCAACCAGATATGGAACAAAGCGGATTTTTTGGTTCATTACTAGATTAGGGTTCCTGTATAGACATTTCGACTAATCAGAGATAGGACGAGACATATTTTGGTCCATACTGCTAAAGAGTCATATAAATAAAAAGATGCAAAAGAAGAAGAAACGTTAACTTACTTAGTTATAAAAAAATCATCATACCTAAATACATTACTCATTTTAGGTCTGGTGCGACCCAATATCATCTTGATCTGTATTTTAGCTTTGATTTTGAGATAATATAGTTTACAACTTTAATAAAAAAAAAAAATTTGCTTTGCTTCTCTCTCACCAATTTCTCCTGGATTCCATGTGTTTATGTGGTCATCTATCAATATAAACCGGATTTTTATCAGTTTCACATAATTTCACTTGTTGTCGGTCAATTTTATCCAATATCGGTCGACCTCACTTAATTTTTAGAGGATTCAATCGATTTCTCCAGTTTATCCATCACTTTAACCAAATGTTCATCGATTTTAGTCAATTTCACCCGGTATATATTAATTTTACTAAATATCGTTCGACCTCGCTCGATTTCTCCTGGATTCCATGGGTTTATGTTATCTATTAACTCAAATCTAATTTCCACCGATTTCACATAATTTCTCTTGTTCTCGGTCAATTTTACCTAATTTTGGACGAAGCTCACTCAATTTCTCGAGGATTCTATCGGTTTTTCCGGTTGTCCATCATTTTAACCAAGTGTCCATAGACCTTAGTCAATTTCACCCGTTATCTATCAATCTTATCCAATATCGCCCGTTAAATATGAGTTTTTTGTCGGCCAAAATATCATGAAAACGGTCAACTAATATAAAAAAATTAGTTAAGTATTTATATTGTTCTTTTAGATTCCATTGTGGGCCGAAATTTATAGTTAAATCTAAATGATGCAACAATCCCAAAGTAATGTTATTCATGGAAATAAAATTAACAGTAGAAAAAATTACTAATTACATGGGATAACCAATATCACACGTGAAAAAACTATTAATTCGTCTTACATAATTTACAAACTAACACGGGTTCATTATTTATCAATACGTTAAAAAATTCTAAATTTTTAATCATATTATAAAATTGGGACTAATGCTCATCCAAAAAAATCATCACCTAATTCACCCATGGTACGATCCGTGTGATATTCATTTCGGCCAATAAAAAATCATACCTTATACATACATAAAAAGTTACATGGATCGCCACCTCATTATCAAAAAAATTCAATCTCAACCACAAAACACCACATGCGGGACAATTGTTAAAAATCTAAGGCTAAACTTCTAGGCGGGAATAGTAGCGCACTTTACTTTTATCGAATCCAATCCAATTTTAAATTTTGACTCCCTATTTCCCTCTGATTTTTTTATTTTCCCTCCAAAATTTTCTATCTTTCTGAGGTATCTAGAAAATCCAAAAGCCCAATTCCTAAATATCACGCCCTAATTTATCTTCACCACCTCTTTCCTTCTGCATCTCAAAAAAAAATAGAGTCTCCAAAGCCTCAACCAAATCTTCAGCACTAACACCAGTCCCAAAACCGTATTTATGAACAATTTCTCTCGAATCAATCTAACAGACTAACACAAAGCCTGAATTGCCTTTATGAGAAGAAAATTATTGGATTTTGCTTGTCTATGATTTTTTTCATATAGGTGTTTGTTATACTTTTACCTGTTGTTTGTTTTTTTCATTGCCATTGAAATCGAATGAATGTTCTTGTTATTGATTTGCTTAATTTTTGTAAAAGAAATTATGTGGTGGGTTTTTATATGGTAGGCGTATTGTTTTTAATTGAATGTCAAATTTGTGATTTTAGTTGTTTTCTGATTATGGGTGGGATTTATTTATTTTTGCTCGACAAAGATGTATTTTTTTTTGTATTATTGTTCTGATCATTAATATTTATATTGGGTTTGTGTTAGAACTTTCAATTAACTTTACTTATTTGAATTTTGTTCAGGCATACACAGTGTTTGTGATATTGCCTCTTCCAGAATTGATGTATAGTTGTATCAGTCCTTCGTGGTCTTCTTCCTCTTAATGTTATGAGTTCTCAACAACAAATTAAAAAATTCAGTAAGTAATTGTTTGTTTTTTTTGTGTATGAACTGTAGATTGTATTTCTTTAGTGATAATGAAGTCTTGTTATGTTCTTTGTTGATTTTCTTGAGTATATTGACTTAACGTAGAGTTATATTCATTTCTGGGGTGCATCTTTCTCTAAACCTGTTTTGTTTCATAGTATATTGACTTAATGTAGAGTTATATCCGTTGCCAGAGTTTCTTCACTTGTTTGGTGTCGTTTCAACTGCGAAACTATGCCGGCTGGTTGTTTGTTGTCGTCTAGTATTGATGAATCGATTTCAGAATGGGATCATGTAAAACAAAAGGTATTGATATTGTTGATAATAGTTTTAGAGTTTGAAATGGGAGTGTTCATAAATTTAGTGGAAATGCTGGGGCTTAAAATTAAAGAACAAATGAAAAGGAAACGAAAAGTTTGTGACTTTTGGTATTGCACTGACCTCCTGATTTCTAGAATTTCTTATTTTATTTCTTCATTGCATGGCATGTTCTAAGTGTTGCATGGAGTTCTGATGCTAAGTCAATATTTTCAGGGAGTAGTGATGGTATGTTATCTTATTAGTCACATCTTATTTAGGTTCTGTTATTTGTTACTTGTGATAATTGAGAAATTTTGTTTGTTTTTTTTATTTGTGTTCGTCGAATTATCACTTATATATTTGACTTATCACTAAGGTGATCCTTTCTTACAGTTTACCGGCCTTTGCAGTTTCATAAGATGTTGGATGCCCAGTCTGCTTATGAGGTCTATATGATATGGCAGCAACTTCAGTGACCAATTGGAGCTTATTGATCTGCAGAGTAATTCTATTTATTTTCTATAATGGTTTCATAGGGCTTGGTGCATCGATTTTTCATTTCAGAGATATGGCCCTCGATGTACATCACGTGAGCATTGAATAAATTCATTATACTGCATTTTTGTGTCTATTAATGAATCACCCATATGTCAACTTTAAGGAAATTTTTTATCTTGGAATTAAGTATAAGGTCTCAAAGCCGAAATCAGTTTTTTCATCATTTTGAGTAAATAGAGTTTGTGAGTAATCGTTAAGGAGATTTGCATATTGAGACATGAAACTGCCATTTTCTTCATTCTTCATCCCAAGATTTGAATCTTTTGGAAAAAATATTAGGCTTGAAATGATTTAGTGTTGAATAGTGAAATCATGTAATTATATCTTGTATAATGCAATTTATGAAGTGTAATCCATGCAGAGTTTGGATCAAAGTGGGAAGTATGTTCAACTTCACACTCTGATAGTGAACTCGAGAAATCTTATGAGATCGTTGCGGTGACTTTGACCATTCCAGTTCAAGAGATAAATTGGAGGCCACACAATTAGTTATGGACGAGGAGTTAATGCATATACCCAGCAGCACAGAGTTTTCTTGTCGTCTTGTTTGCCCGAAATAGGGCATTTCTTTACTTTCAGATGCATTTAAGCTTGGACCTGTAACATAACATGTAATTCTAAACTACCTCAATGTACATATATCTTTAAAATCTAACATTGGAATATAAAAGTAAAAACATAACATTTCTTGAACTATTTATGATAATCTCTTTTTTAAGTAATGTTTAGTACAAAAATTTATGTGCAAACTGTTGTAATTCTTGAAAAATGTTGAACAAATAGCTTTTTAGATGTTGGAAATGTCGATTTCTAAGAGAAGGCAACGATATGACAAAATTTGGTTTTAATATTGAAATTGTTGAACTGAGTGTTAAAAGTTTCAAATTTTGACAAATTTTGACAGGTGATATGGGTTGTGAGATTTGTAAAAATATTTGGTTATAATTATAGTTAATTTAATCGACTCATGTTAAAAATAAATCAATTTGTGCATCCAAACATTTGCTCATAGTGAATGAAAACAATGATTTGAACAAGTTTTCATGTTTCTATTAAACAAATCCTAATAAGATTGTTAGATTAATATTAATTAAGTTCTCAAATGTACTTTAAAAACTGATTTCTTTTGAAATGATCGTAGCGGCTTAAACTTGGTTGCTCGGAGAGATATTACCAAGTAATTCATTTTTTAACATGTGGTGGCTTAAACTTAGTTGCTGAGAGAGGTTTGAGCAACCAATTCATTTTTAGTTGCTACGAGTCTGTGCCTCAAAGTGAATAGCTACATGATCACTTTTTTAGATGTTATAAGTTACTTGAAAAACGGATCTAGCAATTAAACATATTTGTTCGTGGCTCAAACTTAGTTGCTGAGAGAGGTTTGAGAAACAAATTTATTTTTTTGTTGCTATGAGTCGGTGCCTCAAAGTGAATAGCTACATGATCAACTTTTAGATGCTATAAATTACTTGAAAAACAGAGCTAGCAATTAAACATATTTGTTTGTGGCTCAAACTTAGTTGCTGAGAGAGGTTTGAGCAACCAATTTATTTTGTTGTTGCTACGAGTCGGTGCCTCAAAGTGAATAGCTACATGATCATTATTTTAGTTGCTATAAATCACTTGAACAAAGGATTTAGCGATTAAGTGTATTTTTTCGTTGCTAAATAATAGTGGACACATGTTTATTGCCGCCAAATATTTTGGCAGTTGCAATGTTAGACGCTTAAACTATTTAAGCGACTAAATTTCCGAGCTCTTGCTAAGATATTAGACGCTTAAACCCGCTTTTCTTGTAGTGAAACCTTGAACGTCTTTAACTTTCTTCAAATTTGTAATGTTTCCGCTTGTTGATGATAATGGTGTTTTTATGGACCTGTTGTTGTCGAGATAGAGAACGGTGCCAACTGTAAATCAAACTACGAGGTAAGGTTTTTATTGTAATTATGATGTCACCCTCATGATTGATAGAATTAGCACTCAAAAGATCAAAAAGTAGTGTTGAAATGGTGCGAGGATGAGTAGCTCATCATTCTACTCGGAGTTTGCGCAGATGAATAACTCTAAACAGATAAATGTTGAAGGTTTGGTGCCTCACTCATATATAGGTAGTCTCCACTAGTGATTGATCAACTTCACTAATATTGTATTCTTTCTGCACCTAATTCATCACTAGCGGTTTAAGTCCCTTTTTATCGAATATTGTCTCTCAATAGTTAAGGAACCTGAGTATAGTTCTCTAATACTTCTAAGGTATACTAAGTGACTCTAAAATATCTAAAAGTTTGAGGTTCCATGCAAATAGTTACAAGAAAGCTTAAAATTCTCTACCCTAAAGGTGAATACTTAAGAATTCTATAAGCTTAACCACTCCCCCACACTTAAACTTTACATTGTCTTTAATGTAAATTGAATCCTCCAATGTAAAAGCAAGGTGGTAAATCCTATAATTAATGATATGAAAAATTCAGAAAAAACAAGAAAAAGTAAAAGAAATACTAAACCAATGGGTTTCCTCCCATGCAGCGCTTGTTTTAAAGTCGTCAGCCCGACTCTCTAGTCGCCCGTAGACCAACAATCTAAAAATTTGGGGATCCACCCATAGAAAAATATGTAATCCTAATAATAGCTTCACAAGAATATTAATACAAAATAACATAATTGAAGTTATCTCCCGATAGAAGTTTCCCCCACACTTAGTCATTTCTACACTCGGAAGTGGATAAATAACATAGAATTTGGGAACTTCTATAGATTCCTCTTCGAAAACCTGCATAGTATTAGAATCAAATATTTCCAAAGGCGTATATTTAGAAGCAAAGTAATTCAACAGTTCTTCTGAAGTACATACATTCAAGCCAAAACGAGGTAAAGGAAAAAGGATTAATAGTCAAAGGTTTAGTCAAACCTTCCAAATTCTCTTGTATTACGAGATCCTTATCTTTTTCAAAAAATTCTAATGAATTTCTTACCTCTTGTGTACCGTGGTCCTCTACCAAACTATCTAACTGTACTTCATTAGTTTCCGCTTCAATAAAAATTTCAGCATCAACATTATCATCATAAACTTTGGGAAGTTTAATTGGGTCTTCCACGATATTACTCAAGTCGTCCCCATTCTCAACATACTCCTCTTTGTTTTCAGACTCACCGTAATCAGAATCTTCATCAGTTTCACAACCTTTATCTGAATATCGCTTGAGTTCCATACGGATGGTCTTACTAATTTCTTCGAAAAGCTCTTCTGGGGCTCCATCATCTCCCAACTTGTATAGTTTTTAGAAAGTTTTCTGACATTCACATGCTTCCCACCATTAAATACAATAGAATCTCTCGCACACGATTCTTCCCTTTGAATGAGTGAATGATCATAACTACGATCAAGAGTCGGGTAAATGAGACTATTGTAGAAATCAGTTTGCGCATCATTCTCTCTATTACTATCAAGTTGATCTAGTCTATGTTGCAAGTCTTGTAATCCATTCATAACATGCATACAACTCGAAAAGAGACAATTGGAAGTATAATTTTCCCACCTTTATGGTTGGCCTACATATCGATGACAAGGTTGTTGGTATGTATGAAAATCACTATAAGGTTCTCTGGGATTTTGATCATAGCTAATGAATTGGTATTGATTGTATCTCATGGTTGGTAGGCAATTGTCATAGTGTTGTTGAGGTTGAAAACCATATTGATAGTATTAATATGTTCCTTCCATGAGAAAAATAAGTACCTAAAATAAGATTCTCAAAACTAGGTTAGAATCAAAAATAAGAAACAAACAAAAAAAAAATAACCAAAAAATAACAATTTGCCTCCTCCCCGGCAGCGGCGCCAAAATTTGATGTGTGTCGTACCATGCCAAAATTATTTATTATTTCTCACTACTTAATATTTATGTGAAGCAAGGGTAAGAAAGGATCATTCCCACAGGGAGGTCTTGATTGTTATATGTTTCGAAAACTTATGTAAAAGGGGGGAATTTTCAGATTCAATAAAAGTAATTAAACTATCTAAGAAAGCTATGAAATTATAAAAAAATGAATCAAAGACTTGAGAATATTGGTCAAGGTTTCGTTTTTATTCACAAAACATTTTACTAATAATTAGAATTGTTATTTAATCTCGTTTTATCTAAAACCCTAGAATACCTTGATCGCAAGAATATCCCATAAATTTCCTCAAATCATCAACAAACACATTAAAAGATGCGAATATGAATTCTACCAAGAGAATAACCTAACGTGTAAAATCACTAATAAGGTTTAATTCCCGATGAGCATTAAGATTTATGAAGTTAGGCTAATCAATGTAATAGACGTGGAAAGCGCACTAATCAATTTAACAAAGGTCAAGACTCACATATGATTACAAGAATATATCACTTGAAACTATAACCATATTTATGCTACTTGTATTCAAGGAGTATCACTTTTACGTATAATAAACTCTAAATTAGCTACAGATATGAATACAAATCGAATGACTTCCGGACTTGAAAAAATAGGTATTCAATCATACATGGTGATATTTGAAGTGAATTATGAACGAGAATATTGAGATAAAACTGATTTATTAATTCAAAGAATCATGTATATGAAATCCAACCATTCCCTAACGAACAATAAAATTAACTACTCACAAAGTGGAGTTTACACAATTGAATTCAAGAAGAAAAGAAATTGCAAACTCTAGATGTGAGAAATTTTCCCCGCGTGAATCAACAAAAAAAAATATAAGAGGTGAGAAAAAAACTAGGTGAAAACCTAGATATCTCTCCCTTTTGTTAAAATTGTTCTTTTATAATTTTCTTCCTTGTAGAAACCTTCTTAAAATATAACTCTCTTTCCTTCTATAACTCAAACCCTAGGTCTTTAATTTCTAAAAATTAGTCACGACCAAAAATCTAACCCAAAACGGATTCATGAATAGAGCCCACACTCATAAGACCGAAAACACATTCCATAAACCTTTCAGTCTCACGGAACTGACATGTATCTTTAACATTTTCACGTCCAACTCAGGAAATTGGTTGAATACATTAGTTGCAGCTCTGTTTTTTGATTTCGGCAAGAGGTTTTGGTTGTTTATTTCAACTTTCAACTCCTTGTTGGGAATTAAAAATAATATTACTAAAATTAATAGTTTCTTACTTAAATTAATTTTTGTTACTTTAATTAGCTTGATGGGTGCTAGGATCACTAGTCCAAACTTGGGTGGAATTAAAGCCATCCATTTTTACTTTTTAGTGAATGAGAAACCTTTGATTATCCCACATTGGGCAAACCAATGAGGAAGTTCATGCATATTACCACATATGTTCTATATAAGGAAAAGAACTAGTGGATTGGATATGGACTTGGGAAATGGACTAGTGGGCAAATGCATACATGTACGGTGCTTCGCACCGAAGCACCGCAGGCCGCGGGCTTGCGGGCTTGCGGAGCTTGCGGTGCTTGCGTGTGCTTTTGCGTGTGTTTTTAGCGTGAGCCTTGGCGCGAGCCTTGGTGCGACCCTTAGTGCGAACCTTGGTGCGACCCTTGGTGCGAACCTTGGTGCGAACCTTGGTGCGATCCTTGGTGCGATCCTTGGTGCGACCCTTGGTGCGATCCTTGGTGCGACCCTTGGTGCGACCCTTGGTGCGACCATTGGTGCGACCCTTGGTGTGAGCCTTGGTGCGACCCTTGGTGTGAGCCTTGGTGTGAGCCTTGGTGTGAGCCTTGGTGCGAGCCTTGGTGCGAGCCTTGGCGCGAGCCTTGGCGTGACCATTGGTGTGACCATTGGTGTGACCATTGGCGTGAGCTTGGCGTGTGCCTGGCGCGTGCTTGGCGTGTGCCTGCGAGTGCACACGTGTACCCATCAATGAGAAAACGTTTCTTTAATTTTAAATAAATATTTTACCGTTTGAATTAAATGGAAAATAAAATCATAAATAATTTTTAATTAAAACAATCTTAACGTTTTGTTTTAATGGGGATTTAATATTTGAAATTAAATTTTCACCGTTTTAAAACTCAAAGGTTTACTTCTCCTATAAAAGAACAACATCGCTAAGATTTTTGTTTACCCCAGTCGCAGCCACTGTCCTGACGACTTTTCACCATCTTCCTGCTTTGTTTTGCGCACTAGTTTTACATTCTTATTTTCATCTTCTGTTAAGTTCACAACGGGCCAACGAGCTTTGCTAGCTGGGTTTGTATCAGGTGATTTTATCCTGAATTCAAGTTTGTCACAGAAAGGGTATAGCAGCATCTTCCTGAAGGTGTACCTGGCAAATATTGAGTTAAGGGCAGTCTGTTGAACAGGCGACTTCACCTCTCTGTGTTTGAGTGTGTGCGCATTTTAATTCTAACCCTCCCTTAATCATCTTCAAGTTCTCTGTGTTTGTTTTCTCTGTTACAGGAAGTATATTTTCCAACAATCTTAACTCAATACCTGTGCATTCAAAAATCTTCTGTAACAATGGCAAAGACTGATGTTGAGAGACCTCAGAAGTTTTCTGGTAAGGATTTTAAGAGGTGGCAGTCGAAGATGCTCTTTTTCCTGAGTTTCCACATGCTTGATGAAATAGTGTTGAAACCATATAACAAAGCTCTGGATGCTCCTGAATCATCCAAGGAAAAAGAGACCTGGACGAGAAATAATTATTTAGCAAAAAATCATATTTTAAATTGCCTTGAAGACTCTCTATATGATTTTTACAATGCTAAGGATGATTTTTCTGCTCACAATTTATGGTCTGCACTGCAAGAAAAGTATGAAGCAGAAACTGCAGGAAGTAAAAAGTTTCTGGTTGCACGTTTTTTACAATACAAGATGCTGAATGAAAAATCTGTGGTTGACCAGTTTCTGGAGTTGCAGAAAATTATTACTGAAATCATTGCTGAAGGTATGACTATCTCTGAAAACTTTCAAGTATCTGCTGTGATTGAAAAATTACCAAGTTCATGGGCAGAATACAAGAGAAGACTAAGGCATGAAACTGGTGAGATTACTATGATAGAACTGGGCAAGAAAATACAAGTTGAAGAGTTTCTGTGCTCAAAGGACAAGAATATCTCCTCTGCAAGAGACATGTCAAACAAAGCTCATGTGATCGAACACAAGTTTGCTTCACTCAGTCTGGACCACAACAAGCGCAAGTCTGGCCCTCAAGGAAAAGGTAAATTTCAAAAACCAAAGTCTGCTATTGGTAAGATTAAGGGAGCTTGTTATGTCTGTGGTGTGTCTGGCCATATGGCAATGCATTGTAGAAAACGCAAAGATGCGAATTTTAAGAAACAAAATGTAAACCTGGCTGAAAGTAGTAAAAATGAATTTTCTGGCACGGTGTCTGAGGTGAATTTAGTTACCAATGTGAGGGACTGGTGGGTAGACTCTGGAGCTACCAAACATGTCTGCGGAAGCAAGGATATGTTCACCTCCTACCAGACAGTAGGAGAAGGAGAAAAACTCTATATGGGTAATTCTTCTGCAGCACAAGTTGCAGGAAAAGGAAAGGTTTCGCTGAAGCTTTCTTCTGGGAAAATCCTCACATTGAATGAAGTGTTACATGTACCAGACATCTGCAAGAATCTCATTTCAAGTGGTGTGCTAGATGACAAGGGTTTTAAAATTGTTTTTGAGTCCGGAAAAGTGATTATCACTAAGGGTAGGGACTTTGTGGGAAAGGGCTATAAGGCTGAGGGCCTTTACAAATTATCTGTAATCTCTACTGAAATTAATAAAGTTAATTCTTCTTATGTTGTTGTCTCATTGAATATTTGGCATGGTAGACTTGGTCATGTAAATTATAAATCAATGAACAAATTGGCAAAATCTGGCTGCATTCCAAAATTAAATTTGGAATATGAACATAAATGTGAAGTTTGTGTAGAATCAAAATATGCGAAGAAGCGTTTTCAGAAAAATGTCCACAGAGTTTCTAATCCCTTAGAGTTAACTCACTCTGACTTAGTTGATATGAAATCAATCCAAACCAGAGGTGGGAAAAAATGGTTTGTTACCTTCATAGATGACTGTACTAGATACTGTCATATCTACTTGCTCAAAGGAAAAGATGATGCTCTTGAAGCATTTAAATTATATAAATTAGAAGTAGAAAACCAGATGAGTACCACCATTAAAACCGTTAGGTCTGATCGTGGGGGTGAATACGTAACCCCTATAGGAGACTTTTGTGCACAACATGGCATAATTCATGAGGTAACTCCTCCTTATTCACCACAATCTAATGGTGTGGCTGAACGGAAAAACCGAACCCTTAAGGAGATGATGAATGCCATGTTAATCAGTTCAGGACTACCGGCGAACTTGTGGGGGGAGGCCGTCCTCTCAGCTTGCTATATCCTGAACAGGGTGCCCCTTAAAGGAACAGAAAAATCACCGTATGAATTATGGAAAGGCAAACAACCCTCTTATGGATACCTCAAAGTGTGGGGGTGTTTAGCCAAGGTCTCTATTCCTCCACCTAAGAGGACTAAAATAGGACCTAAAACCGTTGATTGTGTATTTCTAGGATATCCCGAGCACACCACTGCTTATAGGTTTATGGTTGTGAGTTCCGATAACTCAGAAATCAGTGTGAACACCATTTTGGAATCTAGAGATGCTTCGTTTTTTGAAAATGTTTTTCCAATGAAAACTGAATCTCGCGTGATACGTGTAGATCCTCTAGATGTCCCTTCTTCTAGCCATTCATTACCGGTAGAAGAAGATGAACCTGTTTATGAGCCAAGAAGAAGCAAAAGACCTAGATTAGAAAAATCTTTTGGGCCAGACTTCATTACCTGTTTAGTTGAATCTGATCCACAAACTTATAAAGAGGCCATGACTTCGTCTGAAGCTCCATGGTGGAAAGAATCCACTATTAGTGAGATGGATTCTATTATTCAGAATGAAACCTGGGAAATAGTAGATTTACCTCCAGGGAGCAAAACCATAGGTTGTAAATGGATCTTTAAGAGAAAACGTAAGGTTGATGGAAGCGTGGAAAAATATAAAGCTAGACTTGTAGCTAAAGGCTATAAACAAATAGAAGGTGTAGATTTCTTTGACACCTATTCACCTGTCACTAGAATAACTTCAATTAGGTTGCTAATTGCAATTGCTGCAATCCATAACCTAGAGATACATCAAATGGATGTAAAAACTGCGTTTCTAAATGGTGAACTAGATGAAGAAATTTATATGGACCAACCCGAGGGCTTTGTGGTGAAGGGTTATGAGAAGAAGGTGTGTAGACTTAAAAAGTCTTTATATGGCTTGAAACAAGCACCTAAACAATGGCATGAAAAATTTGATCATGTAATGTTCTCTAGTGGTTTTAAAATAAATGAAGCTGACAAATGTGTTTACACTAAATCTGTCAATGATGCTTGTGTGATGGTATGCCTGTATGTTGATGATATGCTTATACTAGGTACAACCTTAGAAATCATTAATTCCACTAAGAACATGTTGAATGAGAACTTTGATATGAAAGACTTAGGTCCTGCTGATGTAATCCTAGGGATGAAAATTAGAAAGGAGTCTAATGGATTCAGTCTCAGTCAATCTCATTATGTTGAGTCAGTTCTGAAGAAATTTAACCAGTTTGATAGTAAACCTGCAAGTACTCCTTTTGACCCTTCCTGTAGACTCAAGAAAAACAAAGGCAATAGAGTCTCGCAACTTGAATATTCACGTGTCATAGGAAGTCTGATGTACTTAATGAATTGCACGAGACCAGACATTGCCTATGCAGTGAGTAGACTAAGTAGGTATACCTGTAATCCAGGACAAGAGCATTGGGATGCACTTTTCAGAGTGCTGAGGTATCTTAAATACACTTTAAACTTTCGGTTAAGTTATGAGAGATACCCTGCTGTTCTGGAAGGATACTGTGATGCAAACTGGATAGCAGACTCAGAGGATTCTAAGTCTATGAGTGGATACGTTTTCACTCTAGGATGTGGAGCAGTGTCTTGGAAGAGTTCCAAACAGACCTGTATCGCTCGATCCACTATGGAATCCGAGTTTATAGCGTTAGATAAAGCAGGAGAGGAAGCCGCTTGGCTAAGATGCTTTTTAGAAGACATTCCTCTCTGGCATAGGCCTGTGCCAGCTGTATCTATACATTGTGATAATCAAGCTGCAATAGCTAATGCTAAAAACAGCAACTATAATGGAAAATCTATTCATATAAGGAGAAGACACAATTCTCTAAAACAACTAATCTCAACTGGCGTTATTTCTGTTGACTTTGTGAGGTCTAAGGAGAATATCGCGGACCCTTTGACGAAAGTCTTGTCCAAGGAGGTAGTTAGTAATGCATCGAGGGGGATGGGACTTAAGCTCATAAATTAAAACTTGCCATGAAGGATACTCAACCTTGCTGACTGGAGATCCCAAGATCAAGGTTTTGAATGAGACAACTAATTTGTGGTGGGTAAAAATTAAACACTATCAGAGAATTATTTTCTCTGTCCCTTCCCTATGGTGTAGACGTGATAATGTGACTGCAAGTGAGGATGACTTAGAGTAAAGTCTTAATGAGTTCTATAGTTTCAATTTAAGATTGAAATGGGGTGTAGCAGCTAACACTCTTGATAGAACTCACCTATCTGAATGAGGAAGTGGGTCGCTTCCTATGAGAACTGAGCTGATTCTCTAGAGCATTCTGAGAAACGGGATACGTCCAGGGCCAAAACGGACACAACGGCGTGAACTTAACAGCATTTTAAGAGATATCTCGCGTAAGGAGTTATTGAAGAATTACACTAAACGATGGAAGTTCAAGACATCACGTTCACTGACCATCAAGTAGTTCCGGTGCTTCTCACTAAGCAAAGGTTCAATTCCAAATGGTCACCTATTGCTTAAGAGGTATTTCTCGTTTTTTCCGATATTCCGATTTTTCGGTTTCGTCATTCATGTGGGGGATTGTTGGGAATTAAAAATGATATTACTAAAATTAACAGTTTCTTACTTAAATTAATTTTTGTTACTTTAATTAGCTTGATGGGCGCTAGGATCACTAGTCCAAACTTGGGTGGAATTAAAGCCATCCATTTTCACTTCTTAGTGAATGAGAAACCTTTGATTATCCCACATTGGGCAAACCAAGGAGGAAGTTCATGCATATTACCACATATGTTCTATATAAGGAAAAGAACTAGTGGATTGGATATGGACTTGGGAAATGGACTAGTGGGCAAATGCATACATGTACGGTGCTTTGCACCGAAGCACCGCAGGCCGCGGGCTTGCGGTGCTTGCGTGTGCTTTTGCGTGTGTTTTTGGCGTGAGCCTTGGCGTGAGCCTTGGCGCGAGCCTTGGTGCGACCCTTGGTGCGAACCTTGGTGCGATCCTTGGTGCGACCCTTGGTGCGAACCTTGGTGCGACCATTGGTGCGACCCTTGGTGCGAACCTTGGTGCGATCCTTGGTGCGATCCTTGGTGCGACCCTTGGTGCGACCATTGGTGCGACCATTGGTGCGACCATTGGTGCGAACATTGGTGCGAGCCTTGGTGTGAGCCTTGGTGTGAGCCTTGGTGTGACCATTGGTGCGAGCCTTGGTGTGAGCCTTGGTGTGACCATTGGTGCGAGCCTTGGCGTGACCATTGGTGTGACCATTGGCGTGAGCTTGGCGTGTGCCTGGCGCGTGCTTGGCGTGTGCCTGCGAGTGCACACCTGTACCCATCAATGAGAAAACGTTTCTTTAATTTTAAATAAATATTTTACCGTTTGAATTAAATGGAAAATAAAATCATAAATAATTTTTTAATTAAAACAATCTTAACGTTTTGTTTTAATGGGGATTTAATATTTGAAATTAAATTTTCACCGTTTTAAAACTCAAAGGTTTACTTCTCCTATAAAAGAACAACATTGCTAAGATTTTTGTTTACCCCAGTCGCAGCCACTGTCCTGACGACTTTTCACCATCTTCCTGCTTTGTTTTGCGCACTAGTTTTACATTCTTATTTTCATCTTCTGTTAAGTTCACAACGGGCCAACGAGCTTTGCTAGCTGGGTTGGTATCAGGTGATTTTATCCTGAATTCAAGTTTGTCACAGAAAGGGTATAGCAGCATCTTCCTGAAGGTGTACCTGGCAAATATTGAGTTAAGGGCAGTCTGTTGAACAGGCGACTTCACCTCTCTGTGTTTGAGTGTGTGTGCATTTTAATTCTAACCCTCCCTTAATCATCTTCAAGTTCTCTGTGTTTGTTTTCTCTGTTACAGGAAGTATATTTTCCAACACTCCTTCCCTGTAGAATAGGTTTCGAATTCAGCAACACATCAAACCCATATCATTCAATACACTTTTTATGTTATCTTGAACTCTCACTGTTGCCACTCTTGAATTGATCTTCATTGTTCTTTAATCCTTTGTTCTTTTCTGCCAAATACCAATTCAATAACCCATTCATCTTCATTACCAATTCTTCAAAGCAACCAACTAATTTTATGCCACCAGCGACACCCATAACTTCAACCCATTGTTCTTCACAACTGAAACCAGCAAAACCCATCTCGACAGCGACCACCAATTCCTTATATTTTCTATGTCTTCTTCAAACCCTTTCTTTTTCTGGTCACAATTCCTATCACTTCTCTTTTATATACTTTCTTGCTCGATTTCTTCTCTACTGCCACCTTCTTGTTCTCAGCCACAGAACCTCAACCACCATCTTTTATCTTACTTTGAACAATACCCAACTCTGACTTCCTGATTTGTAGATTATTTTCTCTTCTAATTGTTGTTGTTTTCTATGATTTCCTAACCTTTTTTAATCACCAATTCAATCGGCACAGCAACAACGATTTCAACTTTGTCCCAGTATGCCATGTTCTTTTTTAGCTTCTAGAACTTGTGTCATCCCTTGGCAACAACCCAGTGAAGTCATGGCTACATGGAAGGGAGGATTTGGCTGCAGCGGCATAATAGTCTGAGAGCTTAAGACTTAATCAAGAGGAAGAAACAAAAATCTGGTGCGAGAGAGAGAAACAACTAGTTTTTTTTGTTTTTATGTGAAAAGGAAAGGGCGGCCCTTATAACAAGCAGCGTCTGACATTATCCTTTCTTTGATCTTAAAAAGTGGCTGCCCCCCAGTAAAAGACACGCCTTCTTTAGTAAAAGTATGTTTTCGACATCCTTGAGACTTGTGTGCTTTCTATTCTTCGAGCTTGCCAACATCCAATGACTCCAAGTAATGCCTTGAGCTCATATTTCTCTTCTTTCATTTCATGTGACTCAAAAATACCTATAAATCTTAAAACAAGCGTAAAATACACAAAATATAAGAGAAATAACTAAGAAAAGCATAAGAAATTGATATTTAAAATATGTAAACATCCAAAGGTATACAAAATTTGGATGGAAAAATCATGGGGATAAAACATCCGGAAGTATGCAGAAATAGGGTGGAAAGATACAACCCAAAAATGGCTCACTTTTGCTGGCCGAAGGCTCGGCTTGGCTGCCAGTAATAGTCGTTCGACCTGGCTGCCGCCAAGACCGCCCACAACGGCCACTCGTATTGTTTGTCGGGGCTGGTTGTCGGTCTGTCCATGAACGAATGGCCTTTCGGTCCGGCCACGGCCAGACGACAATTAGTCCAGCTGCGGTCGGATGACCTCTCTTTTCCAGCTGCGGCTATTCAGTACTTATTGGGATGGCGTGGCAATCAATGCTGACATGGCAATCCATGAAATTTGTTTGTTGTCCAAATATTAGGGTACGCACATAACTGTTTTGTAGAGGATTAATCGTACAACATTTAATATGAATAATAGGAAGGCCAATATTATACTTGTAATAATCGATACTGCAACGACAATATAAGAATGTGCAAGGACAAAATTACACATTATTGGTTCTTCTTATATTGGTCATAATGTATCTATTGTTGGGTAAATTAACATCCCGAGCATAATAAAACACAAGGTCACAAAGGCAAATTGATGATTTGAACCAAAAAGGGAGAAATAATAAGAGAGATGGAAGATAAATAAGCACATAGGTGCAATACAAGATATACATGGTTCACCTTTACAGGCGACACCCACGGGCAACACCCTCCAAAAAAAACTTTATGATATCAAGATTATTACATGTTTTTTCCGCAACCCACAAGAGAAAACCCAAACAGAAGAGTTACCAAGACATACCCGAGAACACCATAGAAAAAACCCTAGAAATCAAATCTCTAACCCATTCTTCAAACCAACCTCATATCTTTTATTCCACAACTTCTTCATGGTTGCTAGTAACAGAGGAGAAACATGGAAACACTCTAGAAACTTAGTACAGGGCATATCCCTAAACACCAAATATCGTAACAACAAAATCCCATATCTATAAGTTTTTCTCACATTGATATTGACCTTCACGGTAGCAGTCGACTCTCCCTAACAATGATACCAAAAGCCTAAGCACAAGTTTTTACCATATTTCTAGGTTGAATGTCTACAAACCTACAATTCTAGTCCTATATAGAGAGAACAACAACTTGATCACTAAGTATTAGTCTCCTAAAAATAGAAAAATCATAAGTCGTTTCCTAAACTCTTTTTTACTCCAATAAGGAAATTATCTCAATATGGAAACGAACTAAAACAGGAAACCCAATGTTTCCTAATAATTCTCCACCCCAGATCATGCTTGGAAGCATAAGATTATCACAAGGAAAGTTACCTCCATCTTGCAAGAGTTGTTCACAATCTCTATGTACTCGTAGAATTATATACTTTGAAGCTCATACCTAAACTTCCATCTTCAGAGAACCATCTCTTCGACAAAAAATACCATGATGTTGATAAAAATTTTCAAACCCTTTTTTTTCTGATGAACACTTG
The DNA here is from genome assembly GCA_023531435.1 of Papaver californicum. NCBI lineage: Eukaryota > Viridiplantae > Streptophyta > Magnoliopsida > Ranunculales > Papaveraceae > Papaver > Papaver californicum. The sequence goes on along the minus strand of JAJJMC010006637.1, from coordinate 1,075,153 downwards.
TAAAACTGGTCAATTTCATAGACACGATGAAAATATTCAATCACCATCAACGAATCCTTGCATAGACTCATCCATTGACTATTAAGAGAACCATCCAGAAGAATCACCACTAGATCCACCTAACCAGTAAGCTAGCAACATATCGAAATTTAACCCAAAAAGGAATAGTTGACTTCAATATCGTATTCAAGCACATGTTATGATTACCGCATATCTGAAACAAACCATCAAATATCTCTATTGTGATTAACAAGTTTAATCCTTTAAGTGATTCTCACAACCATCACCAATCTGACACATATTTGACCACCATCACACCCAACATACTCACTTAATATATATATATATATATATATCGTATAAATGCCCATATTATTATGGTACATGCTTCCAAGATCGGGAAAATTCTTGATATTAAGTGAAAGCCATCAAGAATACTTTATCATATATTTAATAACATAAATATATAACATATCATGTATCACTTCGAAGCGGTTCTAGAACTCCTTCTACATGAGACCTCACACCCCCATCATTTCTTCAAATTTTGTAATCCATTCTTTATAGTGAATGGTTACTAATACCCTTTAAGGAGTATATATGTATTTTTTTGATGACCGCCATTCAACCTTCCATTTCTTTCCAAGTCCCCCAAAAGATAACACACATCAAAGGAATTGGAAACTCCCTTCTCTTATCTTTGAACTTTACTAACTTCCAACTTTGAATCAGAGAAGATATTTCCCAAAGCATAACCCAACCAACCTTAAAATCTAATGAAATAACTCCAAATCTTGTTAACCTAGCTGCAACGAATAAAAATATGGTTAGGTATTTCATCTTCAACTCCACACAAAGCACACTTAGTATTAGAGATGTTAACACCTCCGAATTGTAACATCGTGAGAGTTGGAATTAAATCGTGCATCACTGCCTATAACAAAAATATAACTTTAGGAGGAATATTTTTAATCTCAAGCAAGCCTTTATATCTGCACTGCTCCTGATGTTGTTGATCGATACATAAATATTTATAAAGTTTTTCTATCGTAAAGTCACCTTCAAGATAATCATCTTCATCAGCTATTAGATTCACAAAGTTTAAACCATCTATTATTTCTAACATATTAATATACTCTCTTCATGATTCAAATCTCTTCTCAACTTCAGCTTTCAAGAAGTTCCAAACACCTCAACTGTAGAACTATCCTTTGCAGACTGATTTTTAAACAGTCTTGAACACTTGTCCTTCATGAGCTGATTCTGAAACCACTAGCCATGCCAAAATCGAATCCCTTTACCACTTCTTACTTTCATTTCCACACAAACTTGCAAATCTAACCAAGTTTTGAGAATTATGTTCCACATACTCCTACCAATATAAGTCTTAGTCTCAGCTGTAACTAAAAGTAACTACTGGTGCCACTATTTTCACATATATTTTCCTCTACCAAGATTTTTTCCCCTTAGCATACCTCAAATTCCATTTAGCTAGTAAATATTTATTCACCTTCCCAAACCTCCTTAACACTTTGCCTTGTACACTTTCTTCCATGACATCCAACTCATTTTCTCCTTACCTTCCTCTTCACCCCATAAAAACTTGAGCATAATAGCATTCATCTTCTTCTCCACATAAGTTGTAACCTATAATAAAAACATATAATAGATCGAAAAACTTTTTAATAAGCTACTTATCAGAGTTACTCTGCCATTTTTATTTAAGAATCTTTTCTTCCAATGATATAACTTCTTTTGCAATCTTTCAATCACCATATCCCACACAGTTGCATTTCTACTTGTTGTACCAATTGGCATACCTAGATAAGTAATAGGAAAAATTGAGATTTTACATCCTAACCCTAATGCCAAATCCTCTACCAAAGCAGCATCTCCAATACTAGTGATAGAGTTTTTTTCCAAATTCAGTTTGAGACTTGTTTGTTCTTCAAAAATAATTAAAATGACATGTAACCTTCTTACTTCATATTTATTTGTATTCATAAAGATGATAGTATCATCAACAAACTGCAAAAGATATAACATAGAGCCACCATCTGCCACTTGAAACCCACCAATTATGTCATTGTAATATGCATCCTCCAATAGCTTAGAAAAAATCTTAACCACCAGAATGAACAAGAAGGACAAAGTATCACCTTGTTTTATCCCTTTACAAGGTTTTATTCTATGTAGCCACACCACTTACTAGTACAAAAATTTGAGCAGAAGTTACGCACCACTAAATCCACTTCACCCACTTGTCACCAAAGCCATATTTTTTCAAAATTAAAAATAAATAAATGCCAATTGATGTTATCAAATGCTTTCTCTATATCATTTTTGCAAAGTTGCTAGGGATCTTATGTTTCAATCAACTATCATGCATTCGTTGGCAACCAATATCTCATCAAGAATTTGCTTATATTTGATAGCGACTCCTTGAGAATTAGATATTATAGTTGGTATGACCACCTTCATCCTTTATGTCAACAATTTAGATACAATTTTGTAGAAGCTACTAATTAAACTAACCAACCTAAAAAAATTAGTAGTTGATGTGTCCTCTCTTTTTGGAGTGAGTTTGATACAGGAAATTTTTCAATCTCCAGTCTACATAACCTGTAGTGTAAATTTCATTCAGAGCCAGTGATAACAAAAAAATCATGATATTCATCGGATTTGTAGCCAGTCAAGATAAAGTCGAAATTCATACGCCCCTTACTTCAATTGCAAAGGGACTCTTCAGACAGTCGGTCTCACTGGGTACCCATGGGCTCTGATCGAGTCGGCCCTATTAAAATTAGAGTGGTCTTATCAGAGGATTATTGTTTTCAAAGTTACTTAGAGCAACTGCAACGGACGATTAGAGTAAAGAGTAAAGATAAAATTTACTCTTTACTCGCCCAAAATCAACCGCAACGGTTGATTATATATAGCAGACATTAAAATCCAAATGAAAAAGGAAGGGACAACTTTATGCTTCTACTTTCCCCTAATTCTATGTTTATTTGGTTGATCATACAAGTATGTGTTTCCTAATCTCCAATCCAACAGAAACATTTGGTTTGCTTATGAAAAGAGGTAAACAAAAATTTATGAAAGAGACGGTACCCACAATCACTTTATTATACTTTTCTTGTTCTTTTTTTCAAGTAACAGAATAACATCAAAATCCTGATCGAACGAGTTAAATCACAGCCGTACTCAATCAAAGTAATGATAAATGAGTCAGCGTCTCTGTTCTTCCAAAGAAGAAATTTCTTTTCTCCTTACTTAGTTTGACAGATTTTTATACACGAATATATATACATTTCAGTTTTCAGCTTCACATTCATTATAGAAGGAGAGACAGAATCTTTACAAGCCTCCAACTACACAACAACAACAACAACAACAAAAGAAACAATAATCTCTCCCTCTATCTATCTAGGTACAATACCGAGTTATAGATACCGTCAAAATTCACGGGACGAGATCCAATAAATTTCTCGAGTTTCTAAAATGATAATACACTTGGATTTATTGTTTTATGAAGCCACCACCCAACTTGTGGAGTTGGGACCCAATAATTACACTATTCCAATTTCAAAGAAATAAGTCTGGAAATTAAAATACGGGCTAGGAAGGTGTAAGGCACCTAGCCCGTCGAATCCGTAGATTGGCCTCTATTTTATATTTGGGATATTAGAATTTTAACTTGCAAAATATATAGAAAAAAAAAGCAATTTCATAAAGTTATAACCTGCAAAAATATCAAAATATTAGATGCTCAAAACTAAATGATTAAATCAAATTTTAAAGCAGAAACTATTATTATTTTTATCATTATTATTATCTCCGCCAAAAAGATAATTAATCAAAATTATGTCAATCACCCAAACTATTATTATTATTATTATTTATATATAAAAAAAAACTTTCATTAAAGGGAGAAAAACGTTTTTACATAGCGTTGGTAGGGAGCCTAGCCTCAAGCTGATCCCCTACCCCCTTCTGAATGGAAATGCCTAATCTAAAGAAAAGGGAATCTCCGACTTTGTAGTTATAGTCGTGGCTAGCCATGCAGTTCTGCAGTCTCGTCATGAAGCCAATCATGTCAGCTCCCAACTCCACCAGAGTCGTAAAGGCGAGAACTCCCAAGCTGTATCCATGCTCGTTACATTTGTCCAAATATTTATTACGTTTACGCGTAACAACATTGGCTATGGCAATCCCAGGCGTAAACGCGACTCTCGCACCGCCTGCAAAAGGGGACACCCCTGTGACGTCAAAGCATACATCTCGGCCGCCCTCCCAGATTAGGCATTTTTATCCAAATATTTATTATTATTATTATTATTATTATTATTATTATTATTATTATAAAAAGAGGATTTTATTAGATAGGAAAAGTTGATTACACGTTAGTGGTGGGAAGCCTCGCCACAAGCTGGGCTCCGACACCCTTTTCTTCTTCTTCTTCTTCTTCTTCTTCTTATTATTATTATTATTATTATTATTATTATTATTATTATTATTATT
>JAJJMC010006637.1:1059013-1070619 GCA_023531435.1 Papaver californicum | reverse complement strand
TTATTATTATTATTATTATTATTATTATTATTATTATTATTATTATTATTATTATTATTATTATTTATTATAAAAAGGGATTTTATGAGAGAGGAAAAGCATTTTACAAAGAAATGGTAGGAAGCCTAGCCACAAGATGGGCACCTGCCCGTTTTTGAATAGAAATGCCTAATCTGAAGAAAAAAAAAAAAGAATTGCCTATTTTATAGTTGCAGTCGAGGCTAGCTATACAATTTTGCAACCTCTTCACGAAAGCTATCGTGTCCTCTCCTAATACTCCTAGGGTAGTAAAAGCAAGCACGCCAAAACCATATCCATGATCGTCACATTTATCTAAGTATTTGTTTCGTTTACGAGTAATGGAATTCGAAATGGCTTGACCAGGCGTAAAGGCGGTTCTCCCGCCACCAGTAAAAGGAGACACCCCGGTAACATCAAGTCAAACATCACGGCCGCTCTCCTAATTATACACAAGAATATCAGCTGGCCTTAAGGAATTTGCATTGTCTGATAGAAAGCCCAGTTTGACTTCTTTACGGGATGGCACGCCTGCTTTGTAGCACATATCTGCAAACATATCTCCGACCAAGTCATGCCTGAATTTGAAGGCATGGTCTCCAAAAACATCCATACCTCTCCCACAACTGGTGCATAAGATATCCTCTTCAAACAGAGTTATTCCTAATCTATAGCTAAGAACAGCCCGGAAATGACGAGGGCCAACTGACTGATTTAGCCTAGCAATAGAAACAACTTTAAGGAAATGTTGAGCATGATTCAGTTTGTCGCATTGCCATAAGATGTTGTCACGTTCAGTCAAGTTAAATCTGCTAGGGATGTTCTTATTAACCGCATCAAAGTAGATTACTGCCAATGAGTGCATTGGACGTGGGGAAGTAGCTTGGATGTTGAATAAAAAAGAAGATAATCCAAGACCTGAATGAAATTTGACAAAGCATGCTGAAAGTTTTGATGTACATTTGCATCCATATAAGCTTTGAGGATAGTGTTCTGCACTTGTTTAATATGCATACAAGATGCAAGGTAATTGTAATAATTGGTATCCCCCATTGTGTAGACACCCAGGCCTCCATCTTTCATAGGCAAAGTCGTTATGCGCTGCTGCTATGGGCCAAACCCAACACCATCTCCAGTGACAAGATGTCTGAGGAACTAAAAGAGATGTTGGTCATAGTGTGCTGTCGGAAGCTGGAGAGACAAAGGACTGGTTGTCCTCATTGTGAAGTATAATCTGGAAACACCAACACAGTTTCACAAGAGTAGTAACTCATCTTTTGGATCCTGCAGAGTTTTCAATGTATCCATTAACTGGATAGTCTTCTCTACTCTGCCTTGTACTAAGTCATTGCAGAATTTTAAGTCAAGACTAACAAGACCCCATGTAGCTTCACCCCCAAAGCAGATTTGTTGATGCTAACAGGGAAAACACCTTTCACAGGGCTTCTGGGGTTTGTATTGGGCCAAAAGACCTCAGTTTTGTTGATGTTGAGGAACAAGCCCCTCTTGATGCCTTCAGTTTGTATGATGTTCAGGGATTTGGCTACCTCCATTGTGTCTCCTGCAATAATACCATCATCAAGGTACCAAGCATGCAGATCAAGAGTGCATTCTGATGCAATTTTGATAATGAGTGGATGCAAGGTCAAGGAAAAAAGTGAGGGACCAAGGGGGTCACTTTGTTGAACTCCTAATGCAGATAGAAGGGCAGTGTCATTGTAGTAGAGCTTTGCTGGTTTGGCATATCAGAACTCCACCCACCTGGAAATGCTTGGGCACTTGCATCTAACTTCTTTGATCATTGCAGATCTGTCAACCATGTTGAATGCATTGCTGAAATCAATTAGAAACATGCTTTTGTTTTGTGAGTTACCTTGTATCTCCAGGAGCCTATTTGCAGAGTGTAAGATGCCTTCCCACCACATTGAACACCCAGACCAAATTAAAAATCCCATAAATAAAAGGACATTTCTTTGCTAACTGCAGAAGCAACAAGTTTAGAGCATAACCTCCTTCAGATAGTACCTACAACAATAGGTCTCATCCCCTCTCCAGGTTTGAGCAAGGGAGTCAAGGGAGCACTGGAAATATGTTCTCCTAACACTGATGGGCAATTCCCTGCTAACCATAGGTTAACGACACCTGTTATAGAGGTTAAAAGCTCATCTACAACTGTTGAAGCTGGTCCACTTAGATCATCTAGGAGATGTTGAGTTGTAAGACCATCCCTTCCACATGAATTCCATTTAGGGAAACCTTTAATTGCACCTAAAACTGCATTTTTGTCCATACTAAGAGCATCGGCATGAATAGGATCTGCAGGAATGGATGGTGGAGGAGCACTAGGATGTTTTTGGCTCAGGTCCAGGAGGGTAGCCGGGGAATTGGGAGCAATTCCATTGGATGACAAAACCTTAATAGTTGTTGTATATTGACCATAACTCAGCTTCTTTTTGCAAGCAGTAAGATTAGAACCACCATTCTTTTTTTTTTGATCTTGCTCCTTTAAATTTGCTTTGACAGTTCCAAGAGTGTGTGCACCATGCTAAGACAACCATTGTCATTCCACTGTAGCAGAGCATGATTAATACTGGCATATTGTAATCTTTTTCTTGTCCCAGATCTCTCTTCCATAGTGTAGTTAGGAGTATATAAGTTTAATGTGCAAACTGGCAGCAAAAGGAGATGTAACCATACAACTAAAGCCATAGGGTTAGCAATAAACTTATCTAGAGTAGCCTTAAGAGTTCTTGAAAAATTAAGCCTACTGTGGGGAGGGATACTGGCAACAGTGCTGCAATTCTTATGAAAGACCAGATTGAGCATGTCCAGGGATACAACAACAGGTGCTTCAGATTCCCCTGTGTCATTTGACTCAGAGATAGATAATTGGGGTTTATCAATGCCATGTAAAAAGAAGTCTGCAGATAAGCCATTGTAGGTACTGGGTATGATGTTTCCATCATGCATGCGACAAGGTCTTCTCCATGATTAGATGTGCATATATTGAGTACATATCCACATTTGCAGTTTAGAGAGGACATATTCCCAAGCATTGTACATTGTTAGCTCAGTGTTGATCATATCTTTGCATGTGTTTTTGGCCCCTTCATTTGGGAGATGTATGTCATCGAGATGTCTATAAAATCCTGATCTACTCATACCCCTACCCCCAACTCCATTATTGCACCCATCAAAGTTCTTGAAGGGGCATTGGAACAGGCAATCACTGTGAAGAAATCCATCATCAAAGTCTGCTGAGTCCTGAGACGCTACTGAAGATCTAGTTCTTGGCATGGTGTAAGAGAAATAACCTAAGGTTGTTAAAGGGATGAAATTGAAGAAGCTGAGACTGTAAATGTATCTCAGTAAAGCAGCTGATATCCAATTTATACAAACAAGATTACAAACTAAGACTATATCAGCTGGAACCCTAGAAACTAAATCTTCTAATGTTTCTTTATGTACATGTATAAACCCTAATCATGATTTCTTAACAGAAGAAGAAGAAGACGAGAAGAAATTCATCATACCTGAGGAGGAAGAAGAAATCCCGACCTAAATCCCAACTGTCTACCTTCGTAAAATCCAGTTTCCCTTCTTCCCCCTTTTCTTCCTTCATAGACCACTTCCCTCCTTCCCCATTATTATTATTATTATTATTATAAAAAGGACTTTCATTAAAGGGAGAAAAACATTCTTTTACATAGCGTTGGTAGGGAGCCTAGACACAAGCTGAGCCCCTACCCCTTTCTGAATGGAAATGCCTAATCTAAAGAAAAGGGAATCACCAGCTTTGTAATTATAGTCGTGGCTAGCCATGCAGTTCTGCAGTATCGTCATGAAGCCAATCGTATCATCTCCAAACTCCCCCAGAGTCGTAAAAGCAAGAACTCCCAAGCCATATCCATGCTCGTTACATGTCCAAATATTTATTACGTTTGCGCGTAACGGCGTTAGAGATGGCAATCCCAGGCGTAAACGCAACCCTCTCGCCTTCTGCAAAAGGGGACACCCTTGTGATGTCGAAGCAAACATCTCGACCCTCCTCCCAATTGTATACAAGTATATCCGCGGGCCTAAGGGCGCTTGCATTGTCAGATAAGAAACCCAACTTGACTTCCTTACGGGCTGAGACACCATCTTTAAAACACATATCCGCCACCACGTCTCTAACTAGGTCGTGCCTAAATTTGAGACCCACTTCACTGGCGCAGTATAGGGCGTGATCCCCAAAGACATTCATATCTCTGCCGCAAAAAGAACGAAAGCTATCCTCACTAGGTTTATTATTATTATTATTATTATTATGAAAATGATTATTAGAAAGATAAATTATGGAATTGAAAGCAACATTACTGAATTGGTCAATCAAGCTAACATAACAAAGCTAACAAAGTATACACTTCCGTAATCGTGAGATTCAAACAATTTCTACTAAGCAGTACTTCTTGATATCAATTAATTGCACACATCCATCCATGCAAAACACATTAGCATTGGAGCACTAAATCATGTGATGATACAAGACAAATTATAAAGTAAGCTTAAAGGAAATCAACACGTGATGGACTAACTAATGAATAGTTTTCAATTTCAATTGCATATCTCATTGCATCATTTTAAACACCTAATCAGTAAACTATATAAGGACACGACATGAACCTGCTTTTACCGGTAGCAATTGCAATGCTACCTATATTAATAAGAAAGAATCAAACCTACTTTTACCGGTAGCAATAGCAATGTTACCTATATTAATAAGAAAGAATCAAACCTACTTTTACCGGTAGCAATAGCAATGTTACTTAGATTAATAAGAAAGAATCAATAACGCCGTCGCAACATCCAACAGAAGTCTATCCAAAAACACCTTATCTGGATCAAACACCAAATAATTTTCTAGCACTCGATTGTATCTCGTCACCCTATGTTTTTTGAAAAAAATTCTCTGCTCCAAACACAAATTAGCTCTCTATTTATAGCCCTAGTATATTAACTACAACCCTAGGATTAAAAGATTTCGATTGAAAAGTTCATACTAAAACCCTAAATATTATTAATCAAAATTATTTTCAATTATTAAGAATCCTACATCTTATTTTATCTCATTTTCTAAAAAAAAAGAAAGGCATCACTTAATTTCTAGAATTCTACCTAAATGGGAAGGCGGCTAGAGGGTTTGCTAATTAATTTATGTCGTCATTTAAGCTAGCAATATTCTGGACTTGGTGGATCTATCTCACGTTTTGGACATGGATGATTGGATGTCTTGCTTTTGGGCTTCATGCTAACAGAATAGACATTTCAGCATTTAATGGATTTTGAGAGGGTGTGTACTTGTGTATGACATAGCTTACATTATACCCGGTTCATATCACTACAAGAAAAACGGGCTTAAGCGTCTAAAATCTTAGCAAGATCCTAGAAATTTAGTCGCTTAAATTGTTTAAGCGTCTAAAATTGCAACTGTCCGAAATTTTGGTGGCAATAAACATGTGTCCACTATTATGTAGCAACGAAATAATATACTTAATCGCTAGATCCTTTGTTCAAGTAATTTATAGCAAATAAAATAATGATCATGTAGCTATTTACTTTGAGGCACCGACTCGTAGCAACAACAAAAAAAATTGGTTGGTCAAACCTCTTTCAGCAACTAAGTTTGAGCCACAACCAAATATGTTTAAATGCTAGATCCGTTTTTCAAGTAATCTATAGCAGCTAAAAGTTGATCATGTGGCTATTCAGTTTGAGGCACCGACTCGTAGCAACAACAAAATAAATTGGTTGCTCAAACCTCTCTCAGCAACTAAGTTTGAGCCACAACCAAATATGTTTAATTGCTAGATCCTTTGTTCAAGTAACTTATAGCAACTAAAAAATTGATCATGTAGCTATTTACTTTGAGGCACCGACTAGTAGCAACAACAAAATAAATTGGTTGCTCAAACCTCTCTCAGCAACTAAGTTTGAGCCACAACCAAATATATATAATTGCTAGATCCGTTTTTCAAGTAATTTATAGCATCTAAAAATTGATCATGTAGCTATTCATTTTGAGGCACCGACTCGTAGCAACAACAAAATAAATTGGTTGCTCAAACTTCTCTAAGCAACTAAATTTGAGCCATGACCAAATATGTTTAATTGTTATATCCTTTTTCCAAGTAATCTATGTAACATCTAAAAAAGTGGTCATGTAGCTCTTTACTTTGAGCCACATACTCGTAGCAACAGAAAATTAATTGGTTGCTCAAACAGGGGTCAGGAACTAAGTTTAAGCCACCACCACCATTTTAAAAAAAGAAATCAATTTTTGAAGTAGAAATTTAAGATCTTAATATTAATCCAATAGTGTTAGAAGAGTTGTTTTCATCCTTTGTTGCTTTCCTGAGTTCAACACCAAAGCTTGCATATTATTGTTGCTTTGGGTTTCAGGATGATTAAAGAGGAAAAAAAACAAAAGAAAATAATATGGAGTTAACGTGAATCGAACACACAACCTTCTGATCAAGAGTCAAACACGCTCCCATTGCGCCACAGATCCTATAGTTGATAGTGTACCTCACATAAACGAATTACTATCTATGAATTGTTCAACCTTGTAACTACAACAATTACAAATTTAACATTTATTTACATGGTTAGAATGACATTATATTGAAATTTTAGTACCATTTTTCGTATAAAATCCAAACGCAGATGAATTTTAAGCTAACAATTCGTAGGCAAAAGAATATGTGTGGAATCATCTTAACACAAATCTATACAAGCAAGGGCAATTTTAGACCAACGTTAACAGAAATGTTGTTTGCCGAATATGATTTTGAACTGCTCTTAGAATGTTCTAAAGGGTTGAGCATACTCAATCCTTGTTATGCTTTCCTGCAAAAAATGCAGGTTGTAAAGGAGATGCTAGAGTGATTGAGTAGCTAATGAGCATCAAAACAACAGAAGACATGGTGGGTCTATCTTCGATATTATCTTGCACACATAACAATCCAATATATATACTTCTGATCACTTCATTTATTGAAGTTCTTCGTGATAAAATTGGATCCATCAGCTCCAAGGGTGTACCTTCTCTTCAATTTTTCCATGCCTGCATTTAGGAAATGTGAAGAGGTTAGTTGCATATTGACAGGGGTTTTTTTTTTTTTCTTATTTGAGATGGAGTATTTCATCAATGGCAGGTTCCTACTTACCATGCTAAGTGTGGTCAACCATTATCCATAAAAACAACACATAAGCATCCAACATGCATTTGCAACTATAGGGAGTTCTTTTAGTAGTTGCTGGTTTCCCACTGCCGCCATTTCTAATCTATGGCTAAAAAAAACCTAGATCAACCACCAAAACATCAATGACCTCAAATATCACAGATCTTTAGAGCATTATACATTGTTAGCCTACACTTAGTTTATAATTGACGTCAGATGCATTGAAAGCAGATTTTGACGAAGTAATGTGCAGCTTAATGAGACTGTTGGCCAAATCAAAACAAAGTCTGAGGCTCGGCTATGTGTCTGAATACTGGTCTAGAACCACTGAACGTATTTAGAAAAAATAAGCTATGAAGTAAAAATCAAGATGATAACTTGAATCATAAAGTTAAGGAACTAACACAAACAGAACCCAAATGGTAGTTTCATACCTTGTAGCCTTGAAATGGTGTAAGTACATAAAGCTTGCATCTCCAGCTCTTCTTCTTTTGGATACGGAGTAGAAGAAGTTCCGACTTCTGCCGTTGGATGGAAAGGGTGCCATAAGAAAGCTACAATTCAAATCAACTTATTAAAAGATATAGCTACAATGGCTATTAACATGAATCAAGTCTAAGTACAAATGGGGATCTAGGTAATGATGAAGAGGGGCTTTTAGGCAAAGAACTTATCATTTATCATTGAGCTTTTTTCTGCTTCTGTAGACAATTTTCACTCCACAGCTTCCAACTTTCTTATCTTCCTATAATTTTTCTACAATAGCACCTATGTGGTATTAGTAAACATAACAAGAGCGTACATAAGACAAAAAACCTGGGGAACTTTAAATTATTGCTAGTTTCTTTTTTCACTCTACATGAAAGAAAAAAGAAAGGAGATGAGATACCTGCATTTCTGCAGTATATATTGCAAGGTGCCAACTATGAACTATCAGCAGTGAAAACATTGTCGAGGTCAGAGAATCAACTTCCACAGAAGATGGACAGTAAGGATAGGAGGCATCCTCTAAGTACCTCTATACCCAACCCCTATATCATAAGTAGGACGATGAAAAATCAGTCCTTTGTGGTAGCAAAAAAAAAACGGTTTCTCAGGCACTTCCTGCAAACATTAAGAAAAAGGTTATACTAAGTAAATACAAAACAAAAAGATAAGTGAGAAATAATTGAATAGTCGTGGAATCATTACCTGTCTTGCAACGACCAATGATCGCAGACCACGTTCTGCATATTTGTCAATGACGGAATGAACCTTGTTTCTTACATCCTCTTTGCAGTTGCAAAGATCGATTATCTGTTCAGGTGCTAGTGAAGGTGATTAGGACTTTGGTGCATGTGAATAAGTGATGGTGCATGGGAGGATTTGGTGGTGGAAGGACAATAAATACTTCTAAGAAATAAAATATTTATTCATCAAGTTCTCTCTTTTTCAGTAGTAAGATGCCCGAAAAACTTGGACCCTAAAGAGATTAAATATATATATATACATTCCTCGAATTGCTGTAGAAACTATGCTAAGCATACATCTTTCAACCCAGCCTCTCAACCAGCGCTAATCAATTAAGGAGATGCTAAAAGGGTGGGGTAGTAGAGTAAAGAAATCGATATGTTTGATGTCAGACCCTATGTGCCAAATGCTGGTTAAGAGGATGGGTTAAACTAGTAGAAATATCAAAAATTTCAAACGAATTCTCAATCTGTAATGCTAAGCTTCCTATTAACCCACAGATTATCAAAAGTCAATCCCATCTTTTTCTACTTATCCTTAAAATTACAGAAACATCTCAAATTATAAAATCTCAATAAAAAAGATTCAATATGAACAAGGAAATCAGATTAACATTGAATGATGAATCATACCTGGATCTGGATGAAAACAACAATAGAACTGCAACAAAATTGACTAGCTGAAAAGGGAGAGTTGAGCAAAAATATGATACAGTGCAGTAAAGATTTTGTTCTTCACCTCCCTAATAACACAACTACCAATGGCCACTGCACTCAATCTCCAACAGACCTTTATTTAGACCCCAAAGTGGATTCCCAAAAGAGTAACCTAACAGTATTTAGGAAAGTGAATTTCAATAATAACGAATTCCCACACACCCAAACTACAACCAAGTTCATTTTCATTTAGTTCCATTTCACTACAAGTTCATAAAACCCAGACTGCATTACCCCCAAATACCTATTACATCTACACTCAATCTCCAACAACCCTTCCCACCTAAAACAAACCAGAAGAAGAAACCCCTGATCTTAAACACTCAATCCCTCAGATAAAGTCATCAAATATCATACATTCTATCCTAACCAAACAAAAAAACTATGACGAAAGAGTAATCTAAGTTCAACATTAATGGACAAAAGAGTACTCAAGTGAAAAAGACTTACAGCAATCGCCACCAGCTCAACAGCAGTGTCGTAATCATTATCTCTACGATTAGGATGATCAGATTCAGCAGGATTTCACAAACCCAAATTTAGAATACCAAAACAAAACCCTAACTTCTTCCTGTAACAAATTAAAATTACTACGATTGGGGGAAACTAAATCAGGAAAAAATTAAAATTAATTTGAAGGTGATATAGCTAGATTATGAGAGAAATTGGGAGGGGGAACCATAGCGGGAAGGGGGAATCAGGGGGAAACAGAGCGGGAAGGGGGAAGGGGGAAGTGAAAAAAAATCTCAATCTGGGAGAGGAAATGTGTTTTTGTTGTCAAAATTTTGAAGGGGAAAGATAGACCGTTTGATCGAAATCTATCGACGATTGATATCTAGTTCTATCTAGTCATACGGATTGTGATCCGTATGACTCATTGGAAAAAATTACATCCGTCCATTTTATAGCACGGTTATATTTGGTTATAACTTATAACACCCTTTTTTTTGTCTAAATATTATATATATTTTAATTTGTAAAATATTTGTATATTTTAATATCGAGGAATTTGTATTTACGGAAGGAAAAATAAATTGTGTAACCTAAGAAATAATCTAGAAACAAAAAATGAATTCGATAATTATCATTGACTTTACACTAGACAAAGTTTTGAAGTCTGATGATCGTAGATTATAGATTCCGGTGGAGATTCTTAATTTGGATAAGAGGTCAGTAAGGATAAAATGACGAACATCGGCAGGTTTAGGGTTCCGGGGAAGATTTGTTAGATCGATAAAAAAATGAATAAGTTTGATTGGGATTTAATAAAATTCAATAAATTTAAGTGAAATCGAGTGAAATTGATGAAAATTGATATAATTTGAGTAAGATCGATCAAAATTGATTGGGACCATCCAAAACCTTTTAAGATCCGTATGACACCGAATCTGCACCACCTATTATTAAAACTGTGAGAACCGTTCAATGTTTTTTTTTTTGACACATGGAAAGAATCTAACCATCAGATCCGAGTGGTCCAATTAAATTGGTGTCGAAGGTAATGATCGTCTAGCTCTATTACACTATAACTGAGTTAAGTTACACGTGGGGAACATACAAACAAAAAATCATGTCCGTCAATCTCTTTGATCAGTTACTCGAGGTAAAGATTAACTTTGATCAGTTACGCTTCAAAAAATTTCATATCGACCTTCGATTATACATAAATTTTGATTTTGAATATATAAAAATGAATCAGAAAAATAAAAAATGAATTCGATAATTATCATTGACTTTCCACTAGAAAAATTTTTGAAGTCTGATGATCGTAGATTATAGATTTCGATGGAGATTCTTAATTTGGATAAGAGGTCAGTAAGGATAACATGACGAACATCGGTAGGTTTAGGATTCCGGGAGGATTTCGTTTTAGACAAAGAGGTCATTAAGGATAACATGATGAACATTCGGAGTTTTAATGAAGATTCCAACTTAGTGGAAAAGGTCATTAATCTAAATATGACAGGAAGTGGTATTTAAAAAGTTTCAGCAAGGATTTCGACTTATTTTGAAGGTCGTTGATGATAACATAACGAACATCCATATGTTTGGAGTTCCAATGAAGATACCGCTGGTATACATTTTGGTCAATTAGATATAAAAGAAAGCATATTTTAAGGTTCATTACTAGATTTGGAGTTTCGGTATAGATATTTCGACTAATCGTAAATGGATTATATTGTCATAAATTAACCCCTAAACTTAGTTCACAAAAGTGTCGGAGATGGTTAAAACCCCTTGTTCGATTTGCATAAAACTTTTTAAAAAGTTATTAGATTTCTCAACATTTGGATGCCTATAGGTAGGGTTTAGGATCATGTGAAAAGGCAATGAACCCGTTGTTCAATAAATCTAAGTGAAATTGATGAAAATTGATATAATTTGAGTAAGATCGATCAAAATTGAGTGTATTCAAGTC
>JAJJMC010006637.1:1030773-1059003 GCA_023531435.1 Papaver californicum | reverse complement strand
TGAAATCATAGTTTCGTATCGTTAGATTTGTTAGATAGATAAAAAAAATGAATAAGTTTGATTGAGATTGAATTTGTTGTGCAAACCATCAATAATTATTCGTACTAACTACAATCTAATGATATTGAGTATGATCTAGTAATTTTGATGAAATTAAATAAATTTGGATTTAATTAAATTAAATTTTTAGATAATAAATCAAAAATAAATTGAATCTGAGAGAAATTAGTCAAGGTCAACCGATATTAGATAAGATTGATGAATTGATATGTAACCATATAAACACATGAAATTTATGATAAATATAGTGAGGTCGAGCGGTATTTGATAAGATTAATAGGTAACCGATAAAATTGACTAGGATCGATATATAATCTTTTAAAATGATGGATAATTAGATAAACCTCTTACCCGATGTTTGTCATATTATCTTTAGATAATAACCTATTACCCTAAGTCGAAATCTTCACCGGTACCCTAACCCTACTTATATCTCTCATTTTCCCAATAAACTGGAGAAATCGATTGAATTTGGGATAAATGGAGTAATCTAATGTCATCCATAAATTCGACCTAATTCGACATCCTTGGAAATTCACATGAGTTTATTCTTGTATGTACAAATCAATCCGACTCTAAAGATCATTCAATCTAATTGTAAATACTTACATAATTCATTTCCATAAATATTTTTTGGATCTGTCATATGTAGGTTTGATGATAATGTCCTTTTTAATAAGAACAAAATTGACTAAATTCAAAATAGATCGAAGATTAATTAGTGAGTTTGAACTGAATTTTAGTTGAATGCATAATTTTTTTCTTAATTTGTGTTCACTCTTCTCACTCAATTTCACTTTAAATTAGTCAGTCCCGTTCAATTTTGCTCTTTACTTTTCAATATTCTTGAATTTCACTAAAATTGTTTCGATCTCATTTAGTTTTATCATATGTGTATTAACATGTTTAGATTTTGGGTAAATCATTTTTATTGCTTTGAGGGTCTCATTGTATGATTTTGGATAATTTATATCGGGTGAACCACTGTATGCCTCGTGTCATCTCCGATTAGCCGAAATATCTATTTTTGGGTTTGCGTTAATATTCGTCGGATCTAAAACTTTGATTATATTGTTTGAATTATATCATTTGTGGATATCATTTGAGATTGACCAAAGTATGTGTGAGATTGATCTAAGTATATATTACTTAATAACTTATACGTGAGATTGACCTAAGTCTATGTTCGCTCCTATATGATGGTTATTTTTATGAAGTTAATAACCTTTCATGTTCTTTTGGTTGTTGGAACTTGGAACTGTATATATTGAGAGACGTACATTTTATTGGGCGTTTTGGTTGTGGCCCGTATATAAAAAAGATGTTAAATTTGGTCCGTCAGATTCGTGATCCGTATGAGCATAAGATGTGAATTTTGAACCGTCGGATTGACGATCCGTATGAGTAGAAGATGAAAAACCTAGGACCATCCGATCAGCGTAAATTTTTAATCTTGAACCGTCAGATGAATCTAACCCTATTTTTTTTACTCATTGACCATGAAGTTCCTGTTATTTACGTTTAGTACCCTTATATATAAACACCCAAACCCTAAGTTATTTCATCACTTCTCATTTCCAACGCCTCCTTCCTAATCTCTCTGCCTCACTCACTGAATCTCTCTTTCTTTCTGCAACCAAGCTACCTGGTTACTTTTAAGGAAAATGAAGTAGAAGAAAGATGGGTTTATAGAGGATCCCTGAAACAGAATCAGAATAGTTATTTCAGTTTTTGAAAGTAAGATCAACCAAATCCAAACTACTCGTTCTTAGGTATACAGCAGTTCACACAGCTGCCATGGAAGGAAACACCAAAGTTGTTAAGCTGATGGTGAAGAAAAACCCGTGTTTGACAAAGATACGTGATAACTATGGAAGGGTATCACTCCACACAGCTGTAAAGTTTGTTTCAGAAGGACAAAAGGAGGTGGTGCAGTATCTTTATTCTGCTACTAGATATGATAACCCAACTCCTTTCACTAGTCAACGTGGTGCTTCCCTTCTATGCGATTTAATTGATTCTAATTTCTACGGTAGTGTTACCAACCGATCAGATTCATAAATCTATATTTCTGCATTGAAATTGAGGTTAGGGAATATACAAATGCATGATTGTTTGACAAGGGACTGGCTGAAATATTTTGATTATCACTTGTTTGTAGATGTGGCGATGTCTATTGTGCAAGATTATCCAATGCTAGTCACTGAGAAAACAAACAATGATGGTGTTTTTGCATTAGAAGTGCTTGTTCGCAGACCATTTTCATTTCAAAGTGGAAATAAAACAACATGGTGGCAAAGCCGCCTCTACCAATGTCAGTACCCTTGCTTTAACCTCATTTCATTATTACTTGTAGTTCTAAACTTCGAATATAGTCTATATATATATTTTGATATTGCTTATTTCTTCAAACAGTTCTTCTAGTGGACACAGAGGCACCTAATGACCTTCACAGAAGAGCAGACTTAGAAAGCCCTAGAGAGTCCTCAACAATGCGTAGAGGAGCCTTAACAAAGTACATCTTACAGTATCTCATCACCTACTTAACTCAAGGTCTATTGAACTGAAACTTAATCATTAGCTAAATTTTCTTTAAATGTAGGAATCTAATTTACTCAAGGGGTGGAATCTATTTTACTAGAGATATACAGGCTAATGGATACATTTCACGGGGTAATATTTGCTAGGGATGCAGGTATAATACCTATGTGAACGGGGGAACCAGGTATAGTACCAATATACAACTTGCAGGTTACATTTTTTGTTTTTGGGGATTTTGACAGGTAAAGTTGTATGATAAATCCCTTTTGGTTGCAGATGGAGAGATGGTTGAGGATACAACAGATGATATATTGTCAGAAGCTGGTGAATTTGAGATGTTGCACTCGTTGTTGTTTTGGATCCTTTCGAGTATGCTCCAATTTATGTGGTTTTCAGGTTTATGTGAAATTTCAACAACTAAATCATTGAAATGAGTTATATAGAGTTCTAAATTTCTGAATTTGTTGTATAAATAGTAACAGAATGTGATAGGTGACCAAGCTTATTGTTGAATATGTAGAGTTTGAATATAATCTTTCGCCAGTCTACCTCTCTAAATGGAGATGCTCAAATATTAGTTAAGTAATTGCTTCCAAGTATTTCACAATAGTTTTTGTTTTGATTTGCAGTTCAATAACATTTTGAATAAAACATTCTCTTCGGCCGCAACTATGGTAACGACATTTGGGAAAGTACTCGATAATATACTTGCAGTATTTTTTTTCCTTCTATGTAAAAAGTGTAAATTTTTTTTCCTTCTATGTAAAAAGTGTAATTTTTTTTATTTCTTTGTAAAAAGTGTATTTTTTTTAAGAAATGTTATAAATTGAATTATGTGATACAATAAAATTTAATTTTGTTCATAATTTGTTTGATATTAATTTTAATTAAATTTTAGAATTATCTAAATTATAATTTGTTTTTAATGAACACAAAATTTAATAGTTTAAAAATTTAAACATGCCAAATAAAATCTGAATTCCAAAATAATTTAGAAGCTCAAAATCTTAAGCAATTAACTTGAGTAAAAACTTTGATAGCTCAAAAGCTTAAGCAATCAACTTAAGACAAATCATAATCAGAAATCACTTGTAGCGAGCAAAATCATTTAATCGTTTAAAACTTTAGCCAAGCAACTTAAGGCTAAGTTGTTCCATGTATCTAGCAACTAGGTAGTTTAATAGCTCCTGAGTCGCAAATGGTTTTTAGAGAGTAAAAAAATTCGGAGCTTAAAACCTTAAGCAACCAACTTTAGGCCAATCAAAATCAGAAATCGCTTTTAGCGAGCAAAATTATTTGATCGCTTAAAACCTTAACCAAGCAATTTCAGGAAGAGTTGCTCCATGTATATATCAACTAAGTAGGTTACTTGCTTTAGAATGATTGGTATATCTGAAGCAATTGATATTTTACTTGCTATATTGGTTGGTCTAGATGTTAAGCGATCACAATTTTACTTGCTCCATGTTAGTTGGTCTAAATGTTAAGCAATGAGAAAAGTACTCGCTTTAGGTTAGTTGGTTTATTACTAGAGCGATTGCATGGTCGCTCAAGGCTTTGACATACATGGATTTGGGCAACCAACGGAGCGAGTGCTACTTTTAGTCGCTATAACGGTTATAGCGACTTAAAAGGGCTTTAAGCGACTTAAAACGAGTAGTCGCTTAAACCCTTTTTTTTGTAGTATATGGTTTGGTTTACTGTTTATGGACTATAATCTTGGATAAAAACCGAGTCCACAGGCTATTATGTCCACTATTAACCAAAATTGTGATAGGTGGTCGCATAAGCAAGAGGTAGACACGACGTCCCCTTTGTTTCAGTTCGGATATGACTTTGCGGCATACTAATATTCATGACCAGTTGCCCCTCTTTGTCAGAGGTTGCGTGCAACTGAATGACAAAGTCGTGCACCCCAATTTGTATATTAAAATCCTGGTATTTTTAAGGGCTACCAAAAACTAATTTGGGGCGACTAATAAAATAAAATAAGGTCATTATGAAGTAATATCAATACACCCTTTATCCATATATATTTTCTTTAATGGTTAATCTATCCTTGCTTAATTAGTGTTAATGTTGATTAATTAGTTAGTTAATTTGGTTATAGTTAGTGTTAGATGATGAATTTGAGTTATAGTTTTGGAATAGAAATTGAGAGTGTTTTAGATTGATTTATTTGAGTTATAGTTTTGTACAATCGGTAGTCTCGTGATTTTTATTCCTACCGATTGTACAAAATTCCCAGATTGATTTTTTTTGGGATTTTGATTTCATAATCAGTAGTTTAATGGAGTACCATATCTACCGATTATAGGTGTCGCGCCAAAAATGAATTTCTCAAAACTTACAAAATTTCTAACTCTTCACCTTTCACAATCGGTAGAAATTGAAAATTTATATCTACCGATTGTAGCCAGAATTGAATTAAACTTTAAAATTTTAAACGTTGTAATCGGTAGTTTAAAGATCAAATTTATCTACTGATTATACTGGGTTTTTGTCCACGACTTTTCTTGCCATAATAGGTAGTGAGTGAACATAAATAACTACCGATTGTGGTTAATCGGTAGCACGGGAAATTAATAACTACCGATTGTATTTAATCGGTAGTTTAGAAACATAGTTATCTACCGAGTATGTAGATTGTACTTAACATCTAACTTCATAATACTATTTCAACATCCGAAGAAAAACTTGTTCAAAAAAACTTACTACATATTGTTCATAAATCAAAAAAACTAAAAACATCCGAAAAAAATGAAACAAAAGACATCATAGAAATTCGAAGTGATCAATCTCATTGATCTCATGAAATTCTTCCACTCCTTGTTACTCTCGACTTGGTCCTAGTTTCAACTCGCTTCTTCTTCTTCTTCTCCTTCCCCTTAGGATCAACAACAACTTCATCTTCCTCAAATGGACCTATGTACTCTCCAGCTTCGT
Organism: Papaver californicum; assembly: GCA_023531435.1. Taxonomy (NCBI): domain Eukaryota; kingdom Viridiplantae; phylum Streptophyta; class Magnoliopsida; order Ranunculales; family Papaveraceae; genus Papaver; species Papaver californicum. The sequence goes on along the minus strand of JAJJMC010006637.1, from coordinate 1,053,456 downwards.
TGTAGTATGGGTTTATGCCTGAGAAGTTTTTCTCCCTAAAAAAGAATCGAGGATCAAAATTTGGATCGGCCTCTATCCTTCGAATCATTTCTTCCTCATATCCTTCATCCGAAGTTGAGGGGATTATCAATAGTGTTCCACCAAGAATCAGGATCGTTCATCATTTGTAACCAATCCAGATCATCCAACATCTTTTGATATATTTCTTCAAGAGTAACTCCTTTCGGAAAATTGAAAAGAGGACGGGAAAGAATTTCAGCCTTTTCAGATGGAGAAAGAACTTCATCTTCATCCATAACCCTAATGAACATACCCAACCATGGATTATTAACTAACTACACAATAGCTATTATAAAAATAAACAAAAGCACATAATCGATAGTTAAAATTATGAAATATCAACCGATTACACACAATCGGTAGGGCGTGTTTTCAGTATATGTCCGATTATATAATCGGTATATAAAATTATGCAATATCTACCGATTGTGCATGATGTTCTTCAGGAAGGATGAACTCGAGGCATAATCGGTAGATAAAGTTCGCCATATTTCTACCGATTATGCGTTGTTTCAGAAAATTATAAAAAAGAATTATCATGATTTCTTCAAACTAATGACTAAAAACATAAAAGTTCGATGTAACTTACTTTTCCTTTCCCTTCTTTGATTGTGTAGGAATTTTTTTTGGTCGGAGGGTCATATCGTCAGTATCAGTTGACGAATTGATTTCAATGATTTTAGACTCCTCGATCACCATCTTTTCCTTTCCCTTCTTCTCTTCTTTGACGGGTTGTTTGCTTTTTTCTAGACATATTTAGATTGTAATTACGACGATGAATGGTTTACGATTATACGATGAATTGGTCTATGATTAATCGGTTTACGATGAAATGATTTAGCCACAATCGGTAGTTTGAAAACAAGAGAAGAAGAAGAGAAAACAGTGGAGAAGAAAATGGTAAAGGTTTAGGTTTTTAATCTTTTATTAGTGAAAGGGTTAAAGGTAATTTTTTGATTACTGAGAGGGTATATAGGTATTTTTACATACCATTAGGTTATCCCATAGCCATATCTATTGGATGGGTTTAAAATAGTCGCCCCAAATTAGTTTTGGTAGCCCTCAAAATGGCCAGGATTAAAATGAGCCTTAAATATTTTGTTGGATTCCTCACTTATAAATTATTCGGGATGACACTTTAAGTTCACCCGAATTATTTCTAAGTATTTTGATTTTACACAAGCACACATCCTCGTGATAGAAATCACGACAAGCGGTGTTCGTGTCGTCCCAACATATCGAAAGCAGGTAGCACTTTATTACATTGATGATCCTATAACATGCTACGTCATATGACTCAATTGCATCATCTGAGTACTAGATCTTCAATCTTTATGACTTTGCTCGAAATATTCTCATTGTTTCTGGTTCTTATTTTCTTTGATCCTCTCATAATTTGGATAGCTGAAATGCCTTAGCTATCTTTCTGATTGCCAGTAACCTTCACTTTCCCTTTGAGCTTCACATCAAAGATCTGGAAATCCTGTAATTGGTGACCTTGCAAAAGAGCTAATTAGTAGCACATGTTCCTAAAATATGAAATACTAAGTTTTTTTTTTATTCATTTAAAAAAGAAAGGTGAAAACAAAATACTCAACTATATACAAAAATTTAAGAATCCTGACATGCTACGTGTCTGATAAGTGCCACCAAAAACATTACCATCCTCGTCCAAATTTTCAAATATGTCGATCCTCCCAACTATAATTGACTTCATTAATTAGCTTCGAAATGCATTGTTTTCTCAGTCCATGAATGACGGTTTGATGCTTCAAATCTTTAAGTGGCTCCTCTCAAGCTCTTTTAAATGCTACTCAATTTTTCCAAGTGGCTGTTTTAACTACTCTTTATTTATTTCAATTTTTTTATTATTTTTTTTAAAGCTAAGGGCCTAGCATGGTAATGACTTTCCCCATATATTTTTTTTCTTCATTTTTTCCATTTTTTTTTTATTTTTTTGCATGAGATTTACTGCTCATCTCCTAAGTTGGGGGCATTTGTTAATTGCAACAACTCAGAGAGGATTTTATAGATAATGGCGACAGGTGAACGAAAAGAGGATTTTATAGGTAATGACAATAGGTGGATGAAAAAGGGAAGGGTGGTGGATGGACAAGACGGATAAAATGGAAACTCCAAACTTGAAACTGTAAAACTTTATCTTCTTCAGAAACTCTCTTATTTTTTATTTTATTTTTATGAACATAACATTTATTTATATGACTTCGAGGACAACTTTGCCCCTGGATTATTTTTCTGAATTTGAGGCTGAACTTGAACAAGAAACAATAATCATATTTCTTTATGTTAAGGGCCTAGCATAGTGACGACTATGCCTCTAGTTTTTTTTAAATTATTTTTGGAAACTAAGGGCCTAGCATAGTGATGACTCTGCCCCTAGTTTTGTTTTTGTTTTTTTGATTTTTGGAGAGAGGGAGAAAGAGAAAATACTATTCGGACAAAACATCAGAGTTTTGGATGGAGTATGTGGTAGAAAATGGTTATGAACTGGGCTATGTACATGGTGATGTGGTAGAAAATGGTTATGGATAGGTAGTAGGTGAGCATCTATCTATGTGAGTCATCATGAGTGTTCGTTGCCCCTGGTTTAAGAGTCGAGCAACATATCTCAATTGTATGTTTTCTTGGGTCGAGTAACACTTGTTGGGCCTGGATCAAATGGTTGATCAATTTCCTGGGGATGACTTTCTGGATGATTCTTGGATCTTCTTGAAATTCTGCTTGTTTTATCTTCTTGGACCTTGCACTTGGAATATCATTCCTTACCTTCTGAGTAGTTGCTTTCTTTAACGTTTTTTATGGAAAATCATTTATTGTCTTCTGATTGGTTGCTTTCTTGAACCTTGTGATGGGAAAATCATTTGTTGTCTTCTTATTAGTTTCTCCATCATTTTTGAATTTTAATAACATGGCCTTGTAAGAAACTGTTTCCTCAGGTAGATGGTTCATCATCCTGCCTTTATATGGTGGAAAATACTTATCTTCGGGTATTCTGAATTTATCCTCCTTCTTATCATATGGCTTCCACATCAATTATGGTCTTAGTTGTAATGGTCCCTCTTCGATTAAATTCACTACGTATGTCTTTAGTTTTGGCACATTCTTGCATTTAACCCATATTTTAGTCGTATTGGTCTTTTCTTCCTGAGGTGCCTTTAAAGGTTTATCTTCCTTGATTTGATTGACAAACTTTACTTTTTCAGTCGGTTCAGGTTTTTATTTTTGGTGGTTCCACAGTCCCCATGGTTTGCCAGTATTGTCAAGACCTTTGTTTATGCCAAGTATATTGTTCTTAAAAGCATTTTCCCTACAAACAAAATTTTTCTTTTTAATTTTTTTGGATTTTTTAAAATATTTTGAAAACTGGAAATAAGAGACGACTTATTTACAAATTCAGGTGATTCAAGACCCTTAATCAGTCGGATTAACCCAATAGGATGAGTTAGAGACTTACCTGACCCAACCTCTATAGTGCTTACCATTTTTCCTTCATCCACTTTTCTTGCAAACTTCAACCCGAGTGATGGTGGTGCAGGAGGCGTGATTACATTTTCATTCCTGAGATGAGGTGACTCGTAAATTTCATTTCTCGTTAGATTTTGAACTTCGCAATCTTCAGGTTTCCAATCAAATATTTCTGAAAGATGCACTGGTTCTGTATCACCTATCATTTTTAGAAAAATGTCTGATAGATGAACTAGCTCCACATGATATTGGCTTGTTGTAGGTGTTGGATCGGACAAAATATCTGAGAGGTAGACTGTACTTGCTGGTGATTGAACGGGATAAGACAAAATCTCTGAAATATGAACATGCCTAACAGGTGAGGCCCGCTTTGGTAGAATTTCATAACTATGCACAAGTTCTGCTGGAAATCGGTTAGTGCTCGACACGTTCCGCTGATATTCAACTCCATAATATCCTGCCAACAATTCGGAAAGAGAAACAAGATGATTAGTTGAATTAAATGAATTCACAGTTTGTACCTGATCCAAGAAGAGCTCACTAATGTGGACAGGTCAATTAACCGCAGATTCTTGCTTGTAGATTGAGTCAGCTAAATTGGTTTCATTTTCTGCCAAGACAAAATTGACCATGGGTTCCCTTTGATGATAGGGTAATGAGTTTTTGTTTGTATTTGGTTGCCTTGTCTCACCAACGGACAATTGTTTTGACTCGATAAGATTCTGAATTGTATGCCTGAGAGTGGCACATCTATTGGTCCAATGCGCAGCTTCTCTATGAAATTCATATCTCGCGTCTGGCTTAAACCAGCTTGGTGGATTTGGCAGACGAGGTTTCAAGGCTGGTAGTTTTATCAAACCCTTTTCCACCAATGCTGGCAGCATCTGTCTCATTGGATTACCTAACTCAGTAAAATTTCTTTGTGGACGCCCATATCTTTTTTGATTCCAATTTTTCCATTATCCCTGATACTGCTTTGGGGGTGGAACAATTGCTGATGCAACTATTACAATATTCACTTGATCTTTGGCCGAAGATATGGACCCTCCGTTATTCTTCCCATTAGAGTTCCCCTGATTGGTGAATCTTGTCATTTTGTTTGTTTCCAATGCATTTTCAATCTGTGAACCCGTTTTCCATAAAAAGAATAATGTTGGATGGTAAGACGAGCTCGACCCGTCATTAATCCCTAATGGTTTTAAGTACCCAATATACATACAAATGTGGTTTTTTGGGCACCCAACTCCATCATATTTATCCATATCCGAAAATTTGAAGTCCAGAGGCAAATGAATCTCGGGATAAGGATATAACCCGTGCATATCCATTGTACCCTTACCCATTCTATGCTGGGTCCTTTCAACCTTTTTGGTCCTCTTGGATAACTGTCTTTCTTGTGCCGTGGTCTCTTCTGTTTATCAAAAATTATCTTCTTTAACCTCTTCACCATCACCATTAGGGTTACTTTTGTCATTTTTTCCTATTCCTGACCCCTCATGTTTTCCTATAGACCCATAAATGGCCTCGAGAGTCAACTTCTTAGTCTCGGTTTTCATCTCGGCTTTCAATTCGGTGAACTTGGATCTAACATCTTCTGAAGTTGTACGCGCAGCCAGGCCACTGCCCCGGTGTCGCCAGTCACTTTAGATTCTTTGTTCATCTTTTGTGCAAACTTTCGTGTTCCTGTTTTCAGCGAAACAAAAATATATATGGTAACACATGGGTGCTTATACCTTGGATTTTGTGCAACAATGAATGCAGTTTACAATCAGCCTAAAAGGAAATTTCTATGTTTCGTACGGGCATGCAGATTCCACTATTTCTTGGGAAAGCTTGGGCTACCTTTAGCAGAATATACCTCAAAAATAGTCAAACCAGTCTTCTTTGGTACTAGGATAAGGCTTGTGGTGGTTCGACTGATAACGCCCAAAGGGTTCAGCTTACTGGCCACGGATTTTCCTAAGAATCGGACTCCGGAAGATGCGATATGGAATGGAAAATGATATGGGTGCATGCACATATGTGTGTGCAGTTACCGAGAAGTGTCAAATCAAAACCCTAAAATCCCAAATATGTTTCAAGTTAGATTCTCAAAGTCCCCAGTGAAGTCGCCACTGTAGATTCCGTCAAAATCCATGGGACGAGACCTAATAGATTTTTAGAGTTTCTAAAATGGTAGTACGCTTGGAGTTATTATTTTATGAAGCCGCCACCCAACTTGTGGAGTTGGGACCCAATAATTGCATTAGTCCAATTTTATAGAAATGAGTCCGGAAATCAAAATACAGGATAGGAAGGTGTGAGGCACCTAGCCCGTCCAATTCGTAGATTGGCCGCTACTTTATATTTGGGATATTAGGAATTTAACTTGCAAAATATATAGATAAATAAAAACAATTTCATAAAGTTATAACCTGTAAAAATATTAAATTATTAGATGATCAAAATTAAATGATTAAATCAAATTTTAAAGAAGAAATTATTATTATTATTATCATTATTATTATCTCCGGCAAAAAGATAATTAATCAAAATTATTCCAATCACCCAAATTATTATTATTATTATTATTATTATTATTATTATTATTATTAGATAGAAAAAATCATTTACACAGAAATGATAGGAAGCCTCGCAACAAGATGGGATCCTACCCCCTTTTGTATGGAAATGCCTAGTCTAAAAAAAGAGGTTTGCCTATTTTGTAATTGTAATCTAGGCTAGGGATGCAATTCTGCAGCCTTGTCACAAAAGCTATCATGTTTTCTCCCAACTCGCCTAAGGTGGTGAAAGCGAGCACGCCTAATCCATACTCGTGGTCTTCGCATTTGGTTAGGTATTTGTTACTTTTGCGGGTTATTGCATTCGAAATGGCCTGACAAGGCGTGAAGGCGGCTCTTCCGCCTTCAGTGAACGGGGACACCCCGATGACATCAAGGCACACGTCACAGCCATTCTCCCAATTGTATACTAGGATGTCAGCTGGCCTTAAGGAGTTCTCGTTGTCCGAGAGGAAACACGGATTTGCTTCTTTACGAGCAGGGACGCTTGCTTTGTAGCACATGTCCGCTAGAACATCTCTAACTAAATTGTGTATAAATTTGAGGCCCACCTCACTAGCACAGTGTAGTGCGTGATCCCCAAAGACATTTCTTCGCCCGCAGCTAGTACATAGGCCATCCTCCTCAAACAAGGTTATTTCAATCCTATAGCTGAGAACGGCCCAAAACTGTCGAGGCCCAACAACTTGGTTAAGCCCAGATATAGGGACAACTTTAAGAAAATCTTGGGCATGGCTTAATTTGTTGCATTTTCATAAGATGGTGTCCCGCTCAGTCAAGTTGAAGTTGTTGGGGATATTCTTCTTGACCACGTCGAAGTAGAGAACTGCCAACGAGTGCATATGGCTTGGATACTAAAGCAAGAAGAAGAAATCCTACAGACTTAGTCAACACGCGTAAACTTCATTTTGTCTATATCCATCTTCTAAATATTTTCATGTGATTGTACTTTGATAAATTCTGAGTATCGTGGTTGAACAACTATTTAAGTAGAATTTTGAATTCTTGTATGAATTTTAGTACGCTGAGTGAAAACTTGTGTACAACAATTGGAATTATATAGGGTAATGATTCTTATAGGCGAAGAATTTAGTATGCCAACTAAATAGTTTGTTTAGTGTCTATCCTCAATCGTTTACAAGTAGCTAGAGTTCGGAGTAAAGGTTTTGTGGGTACACCTCTTGTAAACCCTCACGAGACTATAACTCGTCCGATAGGGACACCTATGGGTTTAAAGGCTTATTGCGCACACTAAGTGCAATCGCGATGCCTGCGACAGTGAGTTCGGATTTTCTAGACTAGATTTGCTCGAGCACTAGCAAATAATATGTTTGGGGGTATTTGATAGACACATTTATGTGTCTAATTTTCTCTCAACTTTTATAGTGTTGGAACTCATTTTGTACTAATATTGTGTTTTTATGATAAAGGCACCCAGAATTGATAAAGGCACCCGGACAGTGGATATGAGCACCCCCTCTTCTTCACGGTTCAAAAACCATTTTGGCGGGAAAATTCGTTTTAAATACAGAGATATCCTGTATCGATTTTGGATGAGATTTTCACGTGATTTCTGGGATTAAAATCAGAGAGTATTATGGCCATATCAAGAGTGTTATACATGACCAAAACATACGTGAAAGAATCAACATATCTTGTGAGATTTACGTGAAAAATGAAGAGGTTTTATTCTCGGCGATTTGAAGTAAATAAGATACTATTTGAGATTTTGTTCTCGAGTCTTGTAAGGGAATAACTTCATTGTTTAGGAAAGAAAAATCAAGAATAATTCTAGCCGAATCAACAGACAGCTAGAGAGGATTTTCCCGGATATTATTCTCTTTTAAAAGAGAATTCTGTGAAGATTAAATGTGAAGAATTGGGAGATGTTATGGGTGTATAAAAGAGTGTCGAGGGTCATAGAGTGAGCAGAAAGGATTGGAGAGGATTTGAGAGAGTATTGGGAGAGCTCAGAAGGTAGCCAGAGCACCGAAAAAAATTCCATGAAAAATAGCTTTCTGCTGGTGAAAGAGAAGAGGAAGAACATAAGGCGTCAGAGAAGTGTCGCTGATGGTGTCTTTATTCGCGAAAGCATGAGTTCGGTAAACGAGTCCCTTTGACACAGGTACTGAAGCAGTCTTACTTCGAAAGCACCTGAAGTTCGTTCTTTTCTTTCTTCTGTAACGCAGAGAACACTTCTCTGTAACGCTTATAAGCGTATCAAATCTCCTGTGTTACAATTGTTTCACCATTGTAAGCACTTTTTGAGCTATGAAATATATTTTTGAGGTTTTTTCCAATACATTGAGCTAATCAACATCACTGGGGCGACGGAGGAAGCTATTTCTCCAATAATTAAATGGTATTTTTATTTGATTAATTTATGCAGTTCTTTTATGATTATTTGCCTAGATTAAAAATTGATTTAATGATTTTTGTTAAGCAATTGTGATTTCGTTAGATGGTACATGCTTTGGCATAGGTTTTAGATGTTCCATGCTTTTGTTATACAATTGTTGTTTTAAAAATCTACTTGTTGCAATATTTTATAATCGAATTAAATGTAAGAATTGCTTAATTATAATTATTGAATTGAATCACTTTAAAATTTGGAAAATAGTGGAATCTTGGCCTCAGTTTATTCTCAATCTTGTTATAAATTTTATTTGAATTTTCCTATTTTTAGTCTTAGAAATTAGATTTACAAACAAATCTTCACAAGTCTTGAACGAACTTTATTTACCACAACTACAAAACCATCAATTTTTGGCGCCGCCGACGCGGACTTGTTTTTAGAATTGTTTTTAGATTTTTTTTAGGTTAAATAGTTTAGTTAGATTTTTATTTTTTATTTTTATTTGTTCTATTTTACATTTTTGGGTATTTTCTTTGTATTACAGGTTTTGGATCAAAAAGAAATTGGAGCTAAAGATTATATTGATTGATTAAAGACTTGGAGTCAAAGACAAAGCGAAAAGAATGGAAAAGAAAGACAAGATTTTTTTATTTATTTTTTTAGTTAATTTTTAAATATTTTTAAGGGTTTTTATTTTTCTTTTTAGAAAATTGTATTAGGAAATTCTTATTATTTTTGTAATTATTTTAGGTAATTTTATATTTTTCTTATTTTTGGACTTTGGAACTTTGAACTTTTGAACTTTATTATTAATTTTTAAACCCTATGGAAGGGTATTTAAATATAAACTGCAACAGGGAAGGATGACAATTACGATATTGTCTCGGCCCTCGGGTTCGTACACTGACACAGGAGTTGGTGGCTCGAGTCAACTTCAACGGTTCATCCCCGTCTGGTACGGGAGGTAAGACTCGATCAACCCACGAATCCCCTGTCAGTGGGTTTTATGTATTCCTTCGTAATGCATATATGTTGAGGACTTGAATACAGATTTATTTTCTAGTAAAGGGAAAGGACTGGCCATATAAGATAAGGACTCGGATTTCATCACCGTTTCCTTCTTTCTCGACTTAGGAACACGTTACCTACGCGAACCTAAGCCTAAAATTCGACTAGAAAGAGACCTATAGGGTATGGAGCTCTTCACCAGAAAAGGTGCACTTCACCAGCTCTCTGGGGTCTGCAACAGGCCAGAAGAGCTCAGTCTTGTTGATGTTGAAAAATAGACCCCTACTGCAGCCTTCCCTTAAGATGATTTTCAAAGCTTTGGCAACCTCCATTGTATCCCCTGCAATTGTACCATCATCTAGGTACCAAACATGCATCTCAAGGGTGCACTCTGCTGCTATTTTGGTGATGAGGGGTTGTAGGGTTAGTGCAAACAGTAAGGGACCAAGGGGGTCACCTTGCTGAACTCCCTGAGCAGAAAGAAGGATGTGGTCCTATTTATAAAGTTTGGCTAGGTTGGCATAGCAAAATTCCACCTACCTGGAGATACTTGGGCATTTGCACCTGACCTCTTGGAGCATCACTGATCTGTCCACCATATTGAATGCATTACTAAAGTCTATCAGCAACATACTCACGGTCTGTGATCTACCTTGCACCTCCAGGAGCCTATTGGGAGAGTGTAAGATAGCTTCCCCTCTACACTGGACACCCACCCCAAATTGGTAGTCACCTAGGTAGGAAGACAGTTCCTTGATGACGGTTGTTGCTGCCAGTTTGGAGCACATCCTCCTCCATATGGTTCCAACAACTATGGGCCTCAACCCTCCTCCTAGCTTGAGCAAAGGTATCAAGGGGGCACTGGCCACATATTCCCCCAACATATATGGACACTTCTCTGCAATCCACAGGTTGACCACCCTTGTTAAAGAAACAAGAAGCTCCTCTGCAACAGCTGAAGCAGGCCCACTTAAAGCATCAAGTAGGTGTTGAGATCTAAGGCCATCCCTTCCACAAGAAGTCCCTTTAGGGAAACCTTTTATTTCACTTAAAACATCACATTTGTCCACACTCAGAGCATCAACCTGGATGGGTTCCACAGGAATGAATGGTGGGGGGCAATGAGATGTTTATGGCTCAGTTCAGTGAGGGTTGCTGGGGTGTTAGGGGATAGAACATTATAAGACAGGACCTTGATGGATGTAGTGTATTGACCATAGCTCAGTTTCCTCTTACAAGCAGTGAGGTTTGAGCCACTAAACTTCTTGTTGGTTGTCTTGCCCTTTGGGTTTTTGGTTGTTCCATGAGGTTGTGCACCAGGTTGAGGAACCCAGCTTCATTCCACTGCTGCAGGGCATGGATGATGCTGGTAGCTTGAAGCCTTTTCCTTGTCCCTGACATCTCTTCCATAGAGGTCCTTGGATTATACAAGCTTAGGGTGCAAATTGGCAGCAGCAGCATGAGATGTACCCACACAACCAGATCTGAAGGGTTTGCTATAACCTTATCCAGAGTGATCTTTAAAGTCTTAGAGAATTTCAGCCTGCTCTGTTGAGGGATACTGGCAACTGTGGTCACATTCTTCCTGAAGAGCAGATTAAGCATGTCCAAGGGAGAACTATTAGGAGCAGCAGGTTCAACTGAGGCTTCAGACTCAGAGACTGGTGGATGGGGTTTGTCCATTCCATGAACTAGAAAATATGTAGAAAGCCAATTGTAAGGCCTGGGTATGAATTCATCATGGTTACTTTAATCTGTTTTATTTTAGTTATTAAAAATTAGGTCTAGAAATCAATCTTCACAAGTCTGAGTATCAAACCCTTTTTACCACTATTTAAAACTACATCAATTTTTGGCGCCGCCGACACGGACTTGTTTTTAGAATTGTTTTTTTTAGATTTTTCTTTTAGGTTAATTAGTTTAGTTAGATATTTATTTTTACTTTGTTCTATTTTACGTTTCTTTGGGTATTTCTCTTTTTGCTACAGGTTTGGATATTGGATCGAAAAGAAAGTGAGCCAAAGACTTGGAATTAAAGCTAAAGACTTGGAGTTAAAAGTTAAAGCTTAAAGAACGAAAAAGAAGATGAAGATTTTTCTTAATTAGATTTTATTTTTTTAGAAAATTGTATTAGGAATTTGTATTATTTTTGTAATTTTTCTTTTATTTTGGACACTTTTTGGACTTTATTTTGGACTTTGGATTATTTATTTTTAAACCCTACGGAAGGGTATTATTAAATATAAACTGCTACAAGGAAGGACGAAAATTACGATATTGTCTCGGCCCCTCGGGTTCGCACACTGACACAGGAGTTGGTGGCCCGAGTCGACTACAACCGATTCATCCCCCGTCTGGTATGGGAGGTAAGACTCGATCAACCCACGAATCCCTTGCAAGTAGTTTTACTGTATTCCTTCGTATGCATATATGTTGAGGAATTGAAAATGGACTTACTTTTCTGTAAAGGGCAAGAACTGGCCATATAAGATAAGGACTCGGATTTCATCATTGTTTCCTTCCCGCTTTAGGAACACGTTACCAAACGCGAACCTAAACCTTAAAATTTTGACTAGAAAGAGACCGATAGGGTAACGAGCTTATAGGAAACTCGTTCAAAAGGACTGTACTGGTTACTTTATTAGCCTAACTCGAAGTTCAGGAAGATTATTTTAAGTTGATTAGAGCCGCCTTGTAACCCAGGGAAAAGTGTCAAAGAGACAGGGTTATCAAAGCTCCTTAGAGCTTATCCTGTTTCTCTTCGACTTAATCTAATTCGGATCATTCTAAGAGGTCTGCTAAAACTTTAACTAGTTGCCTTTCGAAGGAATAAAAGCTGGTCTAGAAACAATCTAAGTGGAGCCATCTGATAGACACATTTTTGTGTCTGATTTGATCTCAATTATATGTATCATTGGTACTCGATTTTGTATTTATTATGGTTTTTTTATGTCTTTGTAGATATTTTTGGAGAAATAAACACTTAGGAAAAATGTGGTTCAAAAGTGATAAAGGCACCCAAGTTAAAGGCACCCAACATTTTGAATGACAAATTTGGGCGGAAAGAGAATTTTTTCTTCACGTACAAAAACAGGAAACCTTGTACGGGATTTGGAAACAAGTTTTTTTTTTTAAATCTTCTCAAGCTCTATTAGGAAAGAGTTTATTATAAGTATCATTCTCATAATAGAATCGATAAAGAGAGGAAGAAGAGAAATTAGGAATGAAGAAAAATCTAATTTTGGAATGTTTCTCATCGGTGATCTGCCAAGAATTAGAAGAAGATTTTAAAGAAGATTTGGGGTTGTTTTGGAAGAGTAGTATATATACAAGGGATTAGAAGAGATTGAGAGGAAGGGGGTAGAATCATTGGTGAAGCTTAGAGAGAGATCAGAGCTCGGGAAGAAGTGTACAGACAGAAAAATTTCTGCTGGTGCAAGACGAACACGAAGAACAAACTACAAACCAGACTGTCATTCATAGTGTGGTGAATCCGTACTTTTTCTGCCGCACCATCAGTCCGTCCTTCTTTCCCATACTCTTTTAATACCATTTGTAACGCATAGAACTACTCATTGTAACGCTTATAAGCGTGTTAAAAGTTCTGTGTGCTATTCTATTATCATTGTAAGCACTTTTTGAGCAATGAAAGATTATTTTGAGTGTGTTTCCAATACAATAAGCTAATCACCATCACCGGGACGACGGAGGAAGCTTTTTCTCCAATTATTAAGTGGTAACTTCTATTTTATCTATTTATTTCACAATTCTTTTATTATTATTTGCCTTGAATTAAATGGAAAAAAATGGTTTTTCTCAAGTAGTTGTGTTTTCTTTTTATGGGTCATGCTTGGTTTTAAACTCTTGATGTCTCATGCTTACGATTTACAACTATTTTCTCAAAAACCTAACTTTGGCAATGATTTGATTTAACTGAATATCAGAATTGCACGATTTTATCACTTGAGTTATTGGTTAAAAGTGGAATCCTTAGTCCTGGTTCCTCCCATCACTTTTAAATCGAATTTACTTTAATCTGTTTTATTTTTAGTTATTAAAAATTAGGTCTATAAATCAATCTTCACAAGTCTGAGTATCAAACCCTTTTTACCACTATTTAAAACTACATCATTGACCTGAATCCCAGCTGATGAACTCGGCGACTTATTCTCCCTCATTTGCCTCTTTAGCAGAGCTTCTCTCACCTGATTCAGACACCGTTATTATTATTATTATTATTATTATTATTATTATTATTATTATTATTATTATTATTATTATTATTATTTATTTTTATTTTTATTTTATATATATAAAAAAAACTTTCATTAAAGGGAAAAAAGCATTGTTTACATTGAGTTGGTAGGGAGCCTAGCCACAAGCTGAGCGCCTACCCCTTTCTGAATGGAAATGCCTAATCTAAAGAAAAGGGAATCACCGATTTTGTAGTTATAGTCATGGCTAGCTATGTAGTTCTGCAATCTCGTCATGAAGTCGGTCGTGTCTTCCCCCAACTCCCCTAAAGTAGTAAAGGCAAGTACTCCAAGGCTGTATTCGTGTTCGTTGCATTTGTCCAGATATTTGTTGCGTTTGCACGTGACGGCATTAGAGATGGCGCTCCCAGGCGTAAACGCAACCCTCTCGCCTCCTGCAAAAGGGGACACTCCTGTGACGTCGAAGCACACGTCTCGACCACCTTCCCAATTGTAAATAAGTATATCAGCGGGCCTAAGAGCGCTTGCATTGTCAGATAGGAAACCCAGCTTGACTTCCTTTCGGGCTGAGACACCGGCTTTAAAACACATATCCGCCACCACATCTCTTACTAGGTCATGTCTAAATTTGAGACCCACTTCACTTGCACAATGTAGGGCGTGATCCCCAAAGGCATTCATATCTCTGCCACAGAAAGAACAAGAGCTACCTTCAACAAACATAGCAATACCCAACCTATAACATAGTATGGCCCTGAATTGGCGAGGCCCAATAGATTGGTGTAGCCCAGTGATTGGGATAGATTTGAGGTAGTCTTGTGCATGACTCAGCCTATTGCATTGCCACAAAATACAATCACGTTCAGTCTGATTGAAACTGTTGGGGATGCTCTTCTTCACCATATCAAAGTACAACACTGCAAGAGAATGCATGGGTCGGGGGGCAGTTGCTTTAATACTAAGAGTAGAAGGGGGGATCCCACAGGCCTGACTGAAGCTAAGCAAGGCTTGCTGGAAGCTGAGATGCAGGGCGTTATCCCTGTCCGCCTGGAGAATGGTGTCCTGCACCTGGGTTGTCTGAAGACAGAAGGCAAGGTAGCAATAATGGCTAGAATCCTTCATAGTGTAGACCCCGAAACCCTCGTCCTTCATGGGCAACGACTCTATACGCATTTGGTAGGGACCAAAACCAGCACCATCAATAGTGACCAAATATCTTAAGAACTGATATAAATGTTGGTCATAATACTCAGCAGACTGGTGCAAGAGAGAGGGGCTGGTGGTCCTCATAGTGAAATATAAGCGAGACACCGCTGCATAATTTCTGAGAAGAAGCAATTCACTTTGTGGATCCTGCAGAAGCTATAGGGACTCCATTAACTGAAGAGTTTTCACCACTCTACGCTGGACCATCTCATTGCAAAAGTTAGCATCCATACTAACAGGCCCACCTAAAACCTTCACACCTCTTAACGGCCTACTAATATTGGCCGGAAACACCCCCTTCTCCAGACTTCTAGGGTCTGTATTAGGCTAAAATAGCTCAGTCTTGTTAATATTAATGGATAAGCCTCTGTTACCTCCCTTATATTGGATAATGTGTAAAGCATGAGCCACCTCTAAAGTGTCCCCAACAATAGTCCCATCATCCAAATACCAAGCATGCATATCCAAGGTACACTTAGAAGCAATCGTCAAGATGAGGGGGTGTAATGTCAAAGCAAACAGAAGAGGGTCCAGGGGATCTCCCTGTTGGACACCTTGAGCTGATAAAAGAACTTTGTCATTGTAATATAGCATCGCCGTCTTTGCGTAGGAGAATTCAACCCATCTAGAGATGTCAGGGCACTTGGCCCTGACTTCGTTGATGATTGCGGTTCTGTCCACCAAGTTAAAAGCGTTGTTGAAGTCTATTAAAAGCATACACTTCGTGGAGGAGTTACCTTGCATCTCCAAAATTCTGTTTTCTGAATGCAAAATGCCTTCCCCGCCGCATTGGACACCCACGCCAAATTGGTGATCTCCTAGGTAAGTGGCCATTTCCTTGCAAACCCCTGATGACGCCAATTTAGAGCAAAGCCTCCTCCATATAGTTCCCACTGCGATTGGCCTTATGCCCCCTTCAGGATTGATCAAGGGGGTAAGAGGGAAACTCACAATGTACGCGTCAAGTACTGCTGCATATCTACCTGCAAGCCACAAGTTAACTACTCCAGTCATAGACGACAAGAGGTCATCCGCTACTGCGGCAGCCGGACCACTGAGGGCATCCAGAAGATGTTGGGATATGAGGCAATCTCTGCCGCAAGATGTACCTTTGGGAAACCCCTTGATGGCACTTAGAACATCCGATTTGTCTACACGAAGAGCCTCAGCCAAAATTGTGTCCACAGGGATATCGAGAAGTGCCGTAACAAGGTGTTTAAGGCTAAGCTCCTCAAGAGTGTCTTGGGAACATGGGGCTATACCACTGGAGGCTAACACTTTGATATCAGCCGTGTATTGGCCTAGGCCCAGTTTCCTCCTACACGCTGCAAGATTGGAACTGCCCAGCTGCTGTGTGTGGTTCGGCCCACTTTGCTGCTGTGTGGATTGCTCCAAAATGGACTGCACCACACCGAAACACTCACTACCATCACCCCATTGAAGTAAATCCTGGTTGATGGAAGCCATCTGCAGTTTCTTTCTTGTCCCTGACCGCTCTTCTATGGATCCTTTGGGTATGTAACGGCCTAAAGTGCATACCGGCAAGAGCGACATTTGAAGCCACACGGAAAGGTCCAAAGGATTGGCAATAACCCTATCTAATGAAGCTTTGAGAACCCTGGAGAACTGAAGCCTACACTGCGATGGGATACTAGCAACCGTATGGAGTTTCTGCTGGTATACAACATGAAGCAAGTCTACATCCAAGGCCACTGATGCTGCAGGCACAATGTCATCCAGAGGCGCAGAGTTGGGAGGCACTGGTTTGCAAATTCCATATATCATACAGGTTGCTGATGTCCCAATGTAGGGGCTAGGTATAATCCCCTCCTTGTGTAACCTACATGGCCGTTTCCATGAATACATGTGCATACAATCCGAACAGAGCCACATTTGCATGTGATAAAACAGCTTCCAAGGCGCAGAACACAGCCAAATCCTTGGTGACCCTCTCCCTGCAAACATCCACTGCCTCCAGTGTATAGAAGTGTTTATTTTGTAAATGCCTGTAAAAACCAGAACGACTAAGCCCTCTGCCCCCAACTCCATTGTTGCACCCATCAAAGTGCTTGTATGGACAGTGGAAAAGGCCATCGTTCACACCTCCCTCCCCTTTCTCGGCTGAGAAATGAGAATCGGAGCAAGATCTTTTTCTAGGCATGTTGGTATGAAGACACCTATAAACAACACAAACTGACGACAAGCCTGGAAGCCCACCAAAAGACCTGTATCTAATCCCACTAAAGTGAGCAAATGTGTGAGGATGTCCCTGTATCTAATCCACCACCGTTAAGCAGCTACACCAGACAGGAACGTGTTTCTGGAACACCCAGAAACCTCACAGCAAACCCCACCAGCAAAGGGACTCACAGCCGTATTGCCAACCACAGGGACTGTAGCACTGAATATGGGTGAGTCTCAGGGAGCAACACCAAACCAAGGGCGCTGAAATTGAGTGTAAGCCTGAACTTGAAGAACTCCAATGCTTGGAAGATTGATGAAACAGAACACAGCCACAGAAAACAGGATGGAAAAATTGCCGCTGAAAACAGGAAAGAAAAGCTGCTGGAAAAATTGGTGATACAGGAACCACCACATAAAGAAAAAGGACCAAAAAAAGAGTGACCAAACAGGGTTCTGCAAGCAAGATCAAAGCACTTTGTGGATAGAAGTGACGCGAATGAGAAAGGGTCACTGAAAGAAACCCAAGCACAGAATTCCCAAGGCAAGAAAACAGGTGTACAGGTCCAAAGATAAAAAGAAAACTCTGAAATCCCCAAGAAAAAACAAGAACAAAGCAAATTTGTGAAGAGGAAATGAAAAGAAGTGTGCAATTAGGTCTGTAGCCAACACAAAACCACTTATTATTATTATTATTATTATTATTATTATTATTATTATTATTATTAGATAGAAAAGGAAATTACATAGAAACAGAAGGAAGTCTAGCCATAAACTGGGCTCCCACTTTTTAAATAACTATACCGGATTTTATTATTATTATTATTATTATTATCATCATCATCAAGAATTATTATTATTATTATTATTATGAGAATGATTATAAAAAAATAAATTATGGAATTAAAAGCAAAATTACTGAATCGATCAATCAAGCTAGTATAACAAAGCTAACAAAGTATGCACTTCCGTAATCGCGAGATCCAAACAAGTTCTACTAAGCAGTATTTCTTCATATTAATTAATTGCACACATCCATCAATGCAAAACACATTAGATAGGAGTATAAATCATGTGATAATATAAGATAAATGATAAAATAATCTTAAAGGATATCAACACGTGATGGACTAACTAATGAATAGTTGTTCAATTTCAATTTTACATCTCATTGCATCATTTTAAACACCTAATAACTATATAAGGACACGACATGAACCTGCTTTCACCGGTAGCAATAGCAATGTTACTTAGATTAATAAGAAAGAATAATAACGCCGCCGCAACATCCAACAGAAGTCGTATCCAAAAACACCTTATCTGGATCAAACACCAAATAATTTTCTAGCACCCGAATGTATCTCGTCACCCTAAGTTTTCCGAAAAAATTTCTCCCCTCCAAACACAAATTAGCTCTCTATTTATAGCCCTTGTCCATTAACTACAACCCTAGGATTAAAAGATTTTGATGAAACGGTTGATACTAAAACCCTAAATATTATTACTAACTTAATCAAAATTATTTTCAATAAAAATCCGGCATTTTATTTTATCTCATTTTTTAAAAATAAAGAAAGACATCACTTAATTCCTAGAATTCTACCTAAATGGGAAGGCGGCTAGAGCGTTTGCTAATTAATCTGTATGTCGTCATTTAAGCAAGCAACATTCTGGACTTGGTGGATCTATCTCACGTTTTGGACATGGATGATTGGATGTCTTGCTTTTGGGCTTCATGCTAACAGAATAGACATTTCAGCATTTAATGGATTTTGAGAGGGTGTGTACTTGTGTATGACATAGCTTACATTATACCTGGTTCATATGGTTTGGTTTACTGTTTATGGACTATAATCTTGGATAAAAACCGAGTACACAGGCTATTATGTCCACTATTAACCAAAATTGTGAAGGTGGTCGCATAAGCAAGAGGTAGACACGACGTCCCTGCTAATTCCTTTGTTTCAGTTCGGATATGACTTCGCGGCATACTAATATTCGTGACTCATATAAAGTTAGGGTGTCTACACCAGCTTGATTTAAAGAACCTTACTATTTTTGGGGATGGGGATGATGGGATTGGTTTGATGGGATTGGTTATTGGCTGTGGAGGTAGTGATTTGATTGATAGTAGAAACTCTTTGATCAAGATGATTAGTTTCGGTTGGGTGGGGTTGTTGAGAGCGGTGGTTTTGGCGATTACCTTTACCTCTCGGGAGGTAATTTTAGGTGCCATGTGGCTGATGGTTATTTTGATGAATTTTGGGGATGGGGTTTGATTGGTGCTTTGGAGTGTTGGGGGCTGTGAGAGGATGGTTGGTAAAAGGGATTTGGGGTGGATTGGAAGTTTTGGATATGGTATGAAGGACAGTAGCCGGATTTGGTTTAACTCTTTCAAAGATGATGTCGCACCTGTGTTTCCAAATCCGCCATAGAATCTGGGCTATATAGGCAGTCTCAACTTTATTTTTGAAAGTAATGATGGTTTTATTTTTATGCCAGGATTTAATCCATTCGGAAATGCAATTATGAGACAACATATTTGTGTACAAATTGGGCCAGATAGTCTGCCAGACTTTCTTAGCGAGGTCACAGTGCATAAACAGGTGGGTGATGGTTTCTGCATGCTTGTTGCAGGCCGGACACAATTGGTCTTCAACATCCTTATGTTTAAATATTTTACTTTTCGTTTTTAAGGATTGCATTAGGATTTTCCAGAGAAAGAGATTTATTCTATTTGGGGTTTTGATTTGCCAGATATTGTTCCAAATCCTCGGGTCCACATGAATGACTCTAGAGATTTGGTTGGAGTTTTGGACTAAGTTTTTATAAGTGGAAGCCACAAAGAAGGATCCATTTGTGTTAAGGTTCCAACCCATTTCGTCCCTCCCTCCTGGGATGATCGGGATAGCCAAAATCTCATCAATTTGGGTTTGAGTGAAGAGATTCCTAATTATAGGAATTCTCCATGAGTGAGAGTCTTGGTCAATGATCTCACTCACCCATATGATCCCAGAATCCTTTTGGCGAGCATTCACATCATTGGGTTTCATACTTTTGAGCCAGTTATAGTCCCAGATCCTCACTTTAGTACCATATCCGATGACCCAGAAGTGATGATCCCGGATTACATCTAAACCTTTTTGGATACCTCTCCATATCCAGGTATCCTGGAGTGATTCTGGACGGTCAAGGGGCTAGAGTTAGGGAAATAGCGAGCTTTTAACGTCCGCGCCCAGAGATCTGAGTCATTGTGGATTAATCTCCACGCAAGTTTAGTAAGCATAGCTTTGTTAAAGAGACTCGGATTCTTGGAACCTAACCCTCCCAGATTTTTAGGTTGGCAAATGGAGTCCCAAGCCTCCATGGAATGGCCCCTAGCATTGCTCTTACCAGTGTTCCAAAAGTTTCTTTGAATTTTTTCCATGGAATATATGGTCTTTTTTGGCATATCAAGACACCCCATCTGGTAATTGGGAAGGGTATTTATGATAGATTGGATCATCGTAGCTCTTCCGGCTTGGGATAGCATTTTAGATTTCCAGCCCTGGAGTCTATGATCCATGTTTCTCAGGATGGTCTGAAAAGTTAGTGTCCTAGCTCTTTTACGGAAGAGAAGGAAACCCAGGTATTTCTCCTCTTCCGTCATTTTAGGCATATCGAGCCATCCTCCTAACACTTCTTGAAACCCTTCTTCAATATTTTTGCTACAAAAAATTCTCGATTTTTTAAAATTTATGCATTGCCCGCTAGATTGACTAAATTCAGTTAAGATGGATAAGAGGTTGTTTACTTCCTTTTGATTAGCCTCTATAAAGATAAGGCAGTCGTCAGCAAAAAGCAAATGGGACACGGGGGGCCCGATATGGAGATTCGCATGCCACTCAAGAAGCACATATCATTAGCACTTTCAATCATTCTAGAGACAGCTTCCATACAAATTATGAAAAGATACGGGGATAATGGATCCCCATCCCCAAAACAATCCAAACAAAGCAAATGGAACAAAATAGGGAGGCCATCCTCTCGGAACTGCATCTTGTCTCCAAATGGGCGGTTACCAAGATGGGCCATGTCATAATAAATTTTGACGGCTCTTATTCTGTGTCTGATACTGCATCTTGGTATGGAGCCATAGCCAGAACTTCTACAGGTGCTTTCATCGCAGGTATCTCCGGGGTGACTAGGGCGAGTTCTGGTCAACAAGCGGAAGCTACAGCTTTGCGAGAATCTATCAGCTGGGCAAAAGAACAAGGATGGAGTCGAGTTTTATTTCGGGGTGATGTAAAAACGGTCATAGAGGACGTAAACAACATCACGATGGCTAGCCCTGGTCTTGCCATGTTTTATTATTAGAATGCAAAATACTTTTAAACTTACTCCCTTATTGTGATTCTAACTTTTATAGGTAGAGAAGAAAACAAGATAGCGACCTTTTAGCTAATCTTGCTCGTGTAAAAAGGGAAGAAAAGATATAGAGTGATCCTACCACTTTCCTTTCCCAATTATCTGTAGACCTTAACGGGTCCCTTTTCCCTTAATGAAATTTCGGCTTTTCTCGTCAAAAAAAAAAGAACCTTACTATTACACAAACCATCTAAAAGAAATTAGTGAAAAATTTGATCATCATGGTTATGATTCCAGAAAACATTATGCGATTCAAATCTTAGTTTATAGTTGTAACATTGGTTCTTCTATTGATAATTTCTTTAATCTATGTATCACCAAGGATTCTTACTGTTCTTGCTTACTTTGGTCCTATGTTTATATATAGGGATAATTATAGAAATGCCCCAATTTTGGGGGTCATTATGTACTTCTGCCCCAGGTTTTCAGAATTAATAGAAATGCCCCATTCCGTTAATTTTTCCGATAAATTTGAGCGTGCGAGTTCGCATGTGCGAAATTTGACTTAAATACCCCTTTTTAATTGAACAGTTGAAATCAATCTTAGTCACGTGCTTCTCACGTGGTAGGTCATCCGACGGTTGGGTCAGATTCCATTGCTGCACGTATGGATCGCACGGGCTTAGGTCTAATTGTTTCTTCTTCTCAGCGAAACAGAAGAACGAGTTTGTTCTTCGTCTTCAACACAAGCAGAGATAGCTTGCGACAGGGAGAGAGGCTTTTCGGCCGAAAAGGAAGCTCAGGTAAGGCGCTTGGAACTTCGGTTCATGTTTGTGAAGATTAATGGGTTTGGGGGTTTTTCTCTTCTTCTTCTATGAATAACATTTAGGGTTCTTAGAATTTTGGGGGTTTTTTTTTTTTCCATGTTTAAGATTAAATTGATCTCATCGATTGGGAGTTTAATGTCCAATGGAGATTTTTGATGCTGTATTGAATGGGTTTATGCTAAGATGGAATTGAGAAATTGTTCTAACATTTAGGGTTTGTGCTAACATTTAGGGTTTGTGCTAACATTTAGGGTTCAGAAATTGAGTTGTATTGAATGGGTTTGTTCTTCTTCTGTGAATAAGATTTAGGGAACTTCTGTATGAAATTGTGTTGTGGTGGTGGTTGTGTGGTGTGCTGGTGGTTGTGTGGCAGGTGTGGTGGTGGTCTGTGTGGTGTTGCAGGGGTGGTGTGGTGGTCTGGGTGGTGTTGCAGGGGT